>SNQJ01S0039824.1:5186-23994 GCA_010110895.2 Picea sitchensis
CTATCAATTTAATACAGTAATATGTCCCTTTCCCATAAAGCTAATGTCACTTTATTGCATAACTCCTTGATCATATGCATAGATTAACTGTTGAATATATTAAGTTGTTTTCACTTCAATTGCTTTGAGTTGTCCTGGTCTTGACGACACAAGAGCATTGGAGCGAAGCTTGGAACAACAAAGACCCAAGGAAGCGATCATAAGGTATGTTCATGATTCTTGCCTCCTAATTCATTCAATAGTCTAAATCTAGGGAAAGAGTATTATTCTGTCCTATTTTGTTCTAGATCCAGGTGGATCTAGGGAGATCGGTTTGTGTCCACACTTACGGATTAATCCTAAAACAAAGGGCTAGAATGTGATTGCATCATGGTCTCTAAGTGCTTCCAAAGGAAACATTCCCTCTCCCATGTGTCCAAAGAGAAGGGTTGCATCATGGTCTCTAATTGCCTCCAAAGGAAACATTCCCTCTCCCATGTGTCCAAAGAGAAGGGTTGCATCATCCAACTTGTGGGTTGCATGCCCCAATGAAGCTCCAAGCAACCTTGTGCCTCCATAAAAAAGACTTCCACTTGGAAAATCCCTGCAAAGAAAAATATATTCACCCTCCAAGGGTCCACAAGTCACACATATCATGCCAATTAATCCATATCTAGTAAAAGAACCACCCAAACATGTGCATCAAATCCCCCCTTTTCAAAATAAACAAATGCTGAAAGACCTTATACAACTTGCCAAATTTAAATATGGGAGGGTTTTTATGGTGACCTATTAGGTAGATCATTTCCCAAGTCAAGGAGTGTTTCCCAAGAAGACCCCTTCTAAGTCATGTAAGAGAGTGTGAAATGGATGGGGGTGTAACTTTTTAGCATGGGGTTTCTTGACATACAAGGGCTCATTTATGGGCGCCTTTGTTGAGGTTGTGCTTTCTCTTGAGTTACCAATTATTTAGGTGTTATTTTTTCCAAAACCCTTTTTATCCATCTTTCCAATCCCTTCTTTCATTTATTTATAATTTGCTAGTCCCCTTTATAAGGTTTCAATCTTTAGAATTTGTTATTTGGGACCGGGGCGGGCACTGAGTAGGTAGAGCTCAAGTTGGAACGACTTTTGATGGTCCTTATTTGTTGTGTTCACTTTCTTTTCAACACTAGTTTCTTATTCTTTTACAACAGATGTTATCATCTTCCAATTTGTCATCCCCTCTTCCCATGAAATGAGGTTCAGGCCCTTCTTGGGTCAGTGATGCCCGAAAAACCCAAAAGATGAGGAAATGAAGGGAAAAGAGCGTGGAAAATGATAAATATGGACGAGAGTGGTACGATGACTCTTCAAGGAGACACCCCGATAAAAACCTTATCCTCAAGGGTGACCCACTTACTAGGATGACATGTCAAGCACCAAGGTAAAATGAGGAAAAATGAATAATTTCCAAGCAAACGTTTTCAAAATCAAGAAAGGACCCTTTGCAACATGTTAAAATGATTCATTTATTAGAATGGAACTTACCACAACACTGGACGTGTTGCCTCATGGAGCAAGACCTGTTGTCCTCTGTGAGCCAAGATGGGTGTGGTGGATTCTACTGCCATCGATTGGATGGTGATGTGTGGTGATTGAAGTTCTCTTCCTGTTGATATGCCTCTCAATACTCCATGTATACAACCTATGGGCTTCGAGACATCATCTCCTTAGTTATCCTTAGAAATGGGGGATAACATATGGCTCCTACTCAGGGACATGTACTCTTCATAGAGTGCATGAGAACCTAAACATCTCCTAGTAAGACTTATTCATACACACACTGAAACAAAAAATGCATTGGGTATATAGGGTAGTGAACTCACCCTTTGTTCATATAATCAAAACTCCAAAATTGAAAACTAATCTTAGAAAATAAATTTTGCATTTTTTCAAAAAATTCAACTAACATGTAATTGAGTGAATCATAACAACTATGCAATGATGCAAATAAAGCAATATGCAAATAAAAATGCAACTAAACTACCATGGACACACAAACACAAATGTAGGAAATAAAAATGATCTACTTACTTTCCTAGGGCCCGTGGCCCAAAGAGATCAATTTCTAGGCGATGTTAGGTGAAATCATACAACCAATGCAACCACCTACTCAACATCTCACCCACGTTCTTTCCTCTGTGCTTAATTATAAAATATATCAAAGACAAGTTAGGGACATAATAATAATGAATATGAATACGCATATAATCAATCATAGAAATAAATTGATGGAGGTGGTTGGGAGGGAGAAAATCATGCCGGAAAGAATGTCCACAAGCCTAATCCACCCTGTTAACACCATGATTTTNTATCCTCAAGGGTGACCCACTTACTAGGATGACATGTCAAGCACCAAGGTAAAATGAGGAAAAATGAATAATTTCCAAGCAAACGTTTTCAAAATCAAGAAAGGACCCTTTGCAACATGTTAAAATGATTCATTTATTAGAATGGAACTTACCACAACACTGGACGTGTTGCCTCATGGAGCAAGACCTGTTGTCCTCTGTGAGCCAAGATGGGTGTGGTGGATTCTACTGCCATCGATTGGATGGTGATGTGTGGTGATTGAAGTTCTCTTCCTGTTGATATGCCTCTCAATACTCCATGTATACAACCTATGGGCTTCGAGACATCATCTCCTTAGTTATCCTTAGAAATGGGGGATAACATATGGCTCCTACTCAGGGACATGTACTCTTCATAGAGTGCATGAGAACCTAAACATCTCCTAGTAAGACTTATTCATACACACACTGAAACAAAAAATGCATTGGGTATATAGGGTAGTGAACTCACCCTTTGTTCATATAATCAAAACTCCAAAATTGAAAACTAATCTTAGAAAATAAATTTTGCATTTTTTCAAAAAATTCAACTAACATGTAATTGAGTGAATCATAACAACTATGCAATGATGCAAATAAAGCAATATGCAAATAAAAATGCAACTAAACTACCATGGACACACAAACACAAATGTAGGAAATAAAAATGATCTACTTACTTTCCTAGGGCCCGTGGCCCAAAGAGATCAATTTCTAGGCGATGTTAGGTGAAATCATACAACCAATGCAACCACCTACTCAACATCTCACCCACGTTCTTTCCTCTGTGCTTAATTATAAAATATATCAAAGACAAGTTAGGGACATAATAATAATGAATATGAATACGCATATAATCAATCATAGAAATAAATTGATGGAGGTGGTTGGGAGGGAGAAAATCATGCCGGAAAGAATGTCCACAAGCCTAATCCACCCTGTTAACACCATGATTTTCATGGCTAAGGTTAGAGGTTTGTCAACAATTTGCAAAGTCATGCCTGTTAGCACCCATGTTTTTTTTATGCCTGGCATAATCTAACATCTCCAAGGGCCAATTTCAAAAGTAAGATTATCATTTATTTATTCTCATTTCAATTTGCAACTGCGCACTGCAAAATTCATTGTGCACCGCGCAAAAGATGTTGTCGTGCAAAGAATGTCGTAGCACAAAGGATGCTATCGCGTAGAGGATTTTGTCGCGTAAATAAGGTTGTCATGCATAGGATGTTGTCGCACAGTGGATTTCGTCACGCAATGGGTTGTCACGTAGTGGATTTTCTGATCAATTTCTGGTTTAGTGGTCAACTTCAAGATCAATTACTGGTTTAGTGGTCGACTTCAAGATCAATTTCTGACCAACTGGAGAGGAAGTTTCAAAATCCCCGAGAGGTTTTTTTCGAGGAAAAACCAAATAATAAAAACCTCTCTCATATTTTCAAAATGTGTCACGGATTGGGAGATTCGAAGGAATCTTTGAGCCCTATTTTTCAGCATTCATGATTTCTTGTCCGAGACATGGTTTTGCGACACGTATTTTGGCCATCTGGAGATGAATTTAAAGAAACCGAGAGAGGATTTTCTTTATAATGAGATTAACTACAAAAAAATCTCCCATTTTCTAAAAATAGTTTTAACGCCTATTTTCCCAGTTTGTTGCACATTCCACTGCGTTTTTGTTGTAGGTTACTGTTGCATGGCAGATTTGTTGTGTAGGGATGACAGAGTGTCCAAAATGCACATGATGACTCATAAAAACCATATGGTCTAATTTTGATCAGTATCAATGACTGTAAAGAATATTTCGGTTACAATTATGATTTAGCAAAGTCCAGTTTTCTATTTTTAGTGAATCCCTTGAAGTTATTGTTCTCTTTCAAAGAAAACGGATTCATGATTCTAGGAGGGAATAGTTCAACCCTAGAAGCTAAGGGTGGCATTATTTTTCTCTATATGGGGATCATTTTCATGTAAACAGGGTTGGTTGGCAAATGTGGTAGACACCAACTATTGTATCTAATCTGAGTTTTGACCGGAATTTAATGCAAAGGTCACGTGACTTGATGAAAAGATTCTAGTTGTAACAATGTGATGTATTATGCTTCTTTCTTTGTGTATGTGATTTCTTGTTATATTTATTTCATATCTCTTTCTGTCTATTTCGGAACAAATTATTGAACCTGTGGATTCGTTGTACATTTCCCCTTGTTCTCGCCACTTAGACAAAACGTTTTCCTCTAAAAGTTAACTTTGAATTCTCCCATAGTGGCGCTCCTGAGCTACTTCCTATCATTTCTCTTGCCACACATTACGGTTTTACAGTGAAGGTTGTTTCTCACCTAGCCTTATCCTCTTGAGTCCAGTCACTGAGTCATTTGTCCCGTCTCTTCCTCAAATCGACCCCATAGCCCAAGTCTTACTTTCCTGCGCCAATATAACCAGAACCCATTTTATCATAGGTGTTAAATCTAGCCATTGTTTTCAAAGTCATATCCTGCACGAAGACTGCACCATTTCCGAGAGAGCCCTCTCCAGATCTAAAAGGCTAGTTTTGGGTCTCAAAGTTGGTTGAAAAAGTTACCTTCGTTGTCTATTTATCAGCCGAATGGATTTACAGAGTGCTAACATTCCGACGTCATTGTCGGGGGTAGAATTGAATGAAACTTTCCCTGGGAAGAACAACATCGTTTCAGTTCTAAAGTCTAAGAGTAGCAGACACTTAAGCACATATTGGTTGTATTTCTACTCTAGCGACTCCACACATCAGAAAATCAGTTGAAGGTGATTCCACTGGCAGAAGAATCCAAAGGTAAAGTTTTCACGGCTACTCCAATCAAGCTTCAAATGTGATTCAAAGACTCCACTAGAGAATGAGACCTGTTGACAAAGATATGGAAGAGAAGTATGGAAAAATAAGGTACTCGAGCCTAAGTTTAGTTCAAGAAGTACTTTTTTGTTTTATAAATATCTTCTTGTTCTTTCCTGAGCTTTTCAAAAGAATATTTCTTCACTTATTGCATTCAAATGAATCCCATAGATCTACCCTTGTATATCCTTCATTGCAAACTATAGGTATACCTCCTTCTTGTATAGATGATATTCACCAAGCTCCTTTCTTTGAACCATATGATGTTCATGATCATTCTTGTGAGTTTAATGAAACCAAAGTTGAGCTTGTACCTTCTGTTCTTAATCATGTACCCTCCAAGATTCAAGAAAGATACAGTCCTCTTAAATTGCCTCCCATCCTTAATGAATTTCCTCTAAAACATTATAATTACCTTCCTAGGTTCGATGGAGAGCTCGATGGACATTCAACTGAAAAACATATTCAAATCTTTGAGCATTTTATAGATATTTTTGAGATTGAACATGATGATGTGTCTATGAGGGCCTTTTCTTAGTCCTTACAAGAAGATGCCAAAGCATGGTTCAGAAATTTGCATCCTCAGTCGATTAGCTCGTGGGATGAACTGAAGGTATTTTTTCGTAGGATTTGGGGTGAGAAAAAGTCATGGGATCCACTGCTTTCAGATTTTTATTCCATGAGAAGAATGAAAGATGAGACCATCTCAAATTTCAGCAGGAATTTTTCTAGCATTTATTATAAACTTCCTAAAGAAGTCCAACCTCATGAAGTTGTTGCCATGCTCCATTATGTAACAACATTTCAATTAGACTTATCTTTTCTTTTGATGGAGAGGAATTCTATGTCTTTGCAGCAGATGTTCAACAATGCTCAGGAAGTTGAAGAAAATATTCAAGCATGTAAACAAATTCGAAATGAGGAGTTGAATGCTAAAGAACATGACAATGAATATGAACAAAGAGAAGTTGATTTGAATCTTGAGAAGAGGGTTAATAATTTCATATGTCCTCTTGAAGCTTTAAATGTTGATGATTTTACAAGGGATTATATTCCACTTATTGAAAAAGAAGCTGCTAATTTAGCTTCTAATCCATCCCATGATAAGCACAGGGCCAATTGTTTTATGTATTCATTTGTAGACAATCAAGAAAATGAATTTGCAAATCAACTTATTGAAGAGCAGGTTGATGTCCCAAGTTTTTTCTTGTTAGATGACATTACAGATGTTGTGGATTTGTCGTTATATGATGATTATGATGTTGACTTCTTAGAACAACCAACTACATGTTCTCTATCAAAAAATGTTCATTTTCAGCAGTGTAATGAGAGCAATCAGCCTACATATCACAATTACAAAGAAAAATATGAAGAAAGTATTGAATCGGTTGAAGGAGATTCTTTACCTTTATGCTTTGCTTCATTTAAATTGTTGAAAGAAAAGTTAAAGATCATCAATAAGGCAGAGGAATGTGTGCTAATGAAAAATCACAATGATTCGTGGGAAAAAATTGACAAGAAATTACAGCAGTCTTCTCATGTGTTTAATGACCTTGTTGCTTGTTATATGCAAGGTTTTATCAGTTCAAAATTGCAGCCATTGGTTGAATATGCATCTGAAAATGAGTATGTGCAGCAATACAAAGAAATTGAAAAATGTGCAAATGACAACAGTGAAGAAAATGAAGAAGGTTTTGAATCAGGTGAAAGAACCTTGCCATTGTGTTTTTCTTCTTTCGAATTGTTGAAGAAAAATGTTTATAATGTTTCAATCAGAAATCCTCTAGGAATGATGTTGAATATGAAGAAAGCAGTGGACTTACAAATGAAAATTGTCTTCCATTATGTTTTTCTTCCTTTCAATTGTTGAAAGTAAATCATGAGATAAAAGAGGAAGTATTGAAATCTCACTTCATTCACAGTGACATTGTTTTACATGAAAAAATTGTTATCAGTGAAGAGGATCAACAACCTTCTCATACTTTTAGTGACCCTATTGTTGATTACATGGAAGGTGATTTCTGTTCAGATTTGCAACATGTGATCAACTACCAACTTGAAAATAAACATGATGGTAAATCAACATCGGTGTTAGATATGGATTTCTTGCCACTGGGGGTTTCATTTCAGCCAACATTGTATTCTAATTCAGAGGATTGTTGTTTCCAACAATCTCAACATATTTTTCATCCTTTTTGTGGTAATCAACAGGTTGAATTACATGAAAACAAGGATGCAGTGGAAGGGGTGAAACATGATTGTTGTTTTATGCATGTTTTGAAGGATCCATTTGCATTTTTGTTGGAGGCGACAAACAGTCTCAATGTTTTTATTTTTTGAGATTGGAATTTATAGATAAATTTTTGAACGAATTAACAGTAAACAAGCTTTGGAGAAAGCATGTACAAAGAAAGCAAAAGGTGGATAAAGTGCTTGCATGGTTGCATTGGCACTTTGATTTCACTTAATTGACATCTTTTTTAGCAGTTAGGGTAGGTAGGAGTGCAAATAAGCTCGATACTATGAGCATTTCTTTTAGCAATCTACAGTTTTCATTTTCAGCTTAGTTTCAGATTTCAGTTTGGAGCATATACAGTTTTGGGTTTTCAGCGGATGCAGGTTACAAGTTACAGTTGGAAAGTTGATTTTGGGAGAAGCCTAATGGATTGGCACCTGGTCTACTGTTGTTTTCTACCTCACAGGGAGGATAGCATCCCTGTTGGAGCCAACTGTTAGCACCATGATTTTCATGGCTAAGGTTAGAGGTTTGTCAACAATTTGCAAATTCATGCATGTTAGCACCCATGTTGTTTTTATGCCTGGCATCATCTAACATCTCCAAGGGCTAGTTTCAAAAGGAATCTTATCATTTATTTATTCTTATTTCAATTTTCAACTGCGCGCTGCAAAATTCACGGTGCAGAGGATGCTATCACGCAGAGGATGTTTTCGCACAGAGAATGTCGTCACGCAGAGGATGTTGTTGCGCAGAGGATGTTGTCGTGAAAATAAGGTTGTTTCACAGTGGATTTCATCGCGCAGTGGGCTATCACGCATAGGATGTTGTCACGCAGAGGATTTTCCTGCACACAAGCTACAGGTCGCATTGTGCAAATTATTGGTTTAGTGGTCAACTTAAAGATCAATTTATGACCAACTGGAGAGGAATTTTGAAAATTCCCAAGAGTTTTTTGTCTAGGATAAACCAAATAATAAAAACCTCTCTCATATTTGTAAAATATGTCATGGATTGGGAGATTAGAAGGAATCTTTGAGCCCTATTTTAAATCTTTCATTGATTTCCTATCCGAGACATGGTTTTGCGACACATATTTCGACCATCTGGAGATGAATTTAAAGAAACCGAGAGAGGGTTTTCTTTATAATGAGCTTAACTACAAAAAAATATCTCAATTTCTAAAAATAGTTTTTTATCAGTGATATATGATGTCATATTTAACTCCTATTTTCCCATTTTGTTGTGCATTTCGTTGCGTTTTTGTTGTAGGTTACTGTTGCGTGGCAGACTTGTTATGCAGGGATGACAGAGTCCAAAATGAACATGATGAATCATCACAACCATATGGTCGAATTTTGATCATGATCAATGATTGTAAAGAATATTTCGGTTACGATTATTATTTGGCAAAGTCGGGTTTTCTATTTTTAGTGAATTCGTTGAAGTTATTGTTCTCTTTCAAAGAAAACGGATCCATGATTCTAGGAGGGAATAGTTCGACCCTAGCAGCCAAGGGTGACATTATTTTTCTATATATGGGGATCATTTTCATGTAAATAGGGTTGGTTGGAAAATGTGGTAGACAACAACTATTGTATATGATCTGAGTTTTGACCAGAATTTAATGCAAAGGTCATGTGACTTGATGAAAAGATTCTAGTTGTAACAGTGCGATGTATTGTGATTCTTTATTCATGTATGTGCTTTCCTGTTATCTTTATTTCATATCTCTTTTTGTCTATTTTAGAAAAAATTATCGAACCTGCGGATTCATTGTACAACGCCCTTTGTTCATGCCACTTAGACAAAACGTTTTCCTCTAAAATCTAACTTTGAATTCGCCCACAGCGGCACTCCTGAGTTACTTCCTGTAATTTCTCCCGCCACACATTATGGTTTTACACTGAAGGTTGTTGCTCACCTAGCCTTATCCTCTCGAATCCAGTCACTAAGTCATTTGTCTCATCTCTTCCTCAGATCGACCCCATAGCCCAAGTCTTACTTTCCTGCGCCAATATAACCAGAACCTATTTTATCATAGGTGTTAAATATAGCCATTGTTTTCAAAGTCATATCCTACGCGAAGACCACGCCATTTCCGAGAGAGCCCTCTCTAGATATGAAAGGCTAGTTTCGGGTCTCAAAGTTGGTTGAAAATTTTACCTTCGTCGTCTGTTTATCGGCTGAATGGATTTACGGAGTGCTAACACACCCATCGTTGAAGAGGGATAACATGTATAGATGATGGATCATCTTCTTCCTTGTTAACATGACCATTTATTCCTGAAGACTGAGAGGAAATTAGAGATCAGAAAACAACCGCATAGATGTTCGAAGAGGAAGATAAGAGGTAAGGGACAACCTCATGTTCAGAGAAAGAAAATCATTTCCTCTTCATCTGCAAATCCATGAAAAAATCTCTAAGATGAAAATACTTCCATTTTGTAGTGTGAATCTCTCACTGCTATGGGCTGGCCACGACCTAGTGTCCATCAAAATTTGAGCACAAAGGTAGTTGGAAATATTCATAGAACAAATATGAATCCCCAAAAGGATATGAATCACAACTCCCAAGGGATGACTGGAAGTCATCATGGGTATATTGTAACAAGTCATCCTCGAATGGATGGAATAAATATGTGACCATAAAATCATTAGGTTGCCAAGAATCTGAATCATATACGCATGAAGACCAACCCTATGAACATGAAAACTCAACCCTCTTTTGTTGAGAACTACCTTCAATGTCATAAATGGGATCTCTATCAAAAATGAAGCAACCCACATCCCATCTACGTCTTCCAACCTATATGAAATCATCAATGTGTTGTTCAACCATGTTGGAGAGGTACTCCACAAAATCATCTGCATCATTTGGACTAATCACTTCTTCATATTTATGTGTAGGAGGAAAGCAAGGCTGAACAACTTCATCTTCATCAATTGGGAAAATATATATTCATTTCTCATATGGATTCTCATCATGTTGCACTTCATCATAATTGGTGCAGACCTATTGGCCCTCGGGCCGAGATCCGCTCACAGGATCGTTCTTTATCTCCCTCAAGTTGAATCGGCTCTTTAGATTCCCTGCTGGAATCACAAATTATCGATCCACGAGTCCTTTTTGGTAGCTTCCCTGTGCGAACAGCACTAGGCGCAAGCTCCCCTTCCTTCGTGCGACCACAATGTTGTGACCAAGGCCCAATTGCAAAGGCGCTTGTCGTAACTCACAACTCGCGAGTTCGTGAGTCGAGGCTCCCGACTCTTCTTTTCCAATCTCGCGATACCCAAGATCACGAAATGGGTATAGCTCCCCTCTGTCAGGGCCCTCCACGTGTGACTACCAGCTAAGCTTAACGTTATCTCCTCTTGCTACTCGCCGCTTCATGAGTTCAAAGGTTGAACTCTCGTTCCTTCCTTGTGCAATCCTCCGAGACTTGAAAGTCAGCGAAGGTTGACCTCCCTTTCCCACTTCTTGCAACTCGCCACTTTGAGAGTTTCAATGTTGAACTCTTGTGCTCTTATCTCGCGAATCCCCGAGACGCGAGAAGTCAGTGGAGTGTTGAATCCTTCCAATAGGTGACATGTGTCTGCCTGTCTATTTCCTCGGCCCACCTTGTGGTTCTGCCACGTGTCTCTTATGCCCAACTTCGACACTTCATGACTTCGCTTCCCGAAGCGCTACCTCCTTTGTATCCCGACACCCAAAGTGTCGAGACCCCAAACTCCTCGCTACTCCTTATCGCAACTCACGACTTCGGGACTTTCGGGACAAAAGTCTCGACTTCCTATCCATCAATATGCCGAAATGTCAAAATTCTGACACGTCGTCAACGCAGGTCCCACAACAGAACTTCCCGCCTTTTTGGAGTTTCGGACTTCGCGACTTCGCAAATATTGATGCTAAGTTTTTGGCTCTTCAACTCACAAAACCCCGAAATGAGATTACGTGAGTGATCCAATGACCCCTGTTGGCTCAGATCCTACGGTTGTCCTAGCTCCTCGCGATTTTGCCACTCGTGACTTGGAGCACCCAATCTTTGGGATATCACCTTGCGAATCTCCGAGTTCGCGAGATCCCTTGATCTTTGCCACCTGTCCTCCTCCGATGGATGGTCTCGATCTTCTCGGGACTTCACCACTCGTGAAGTCGAAGGACTTCCCTTCTGACCTCCGATTTCTGAATCCCCGATATGGGTGATCTCGCAACACGTGTCCTCCTTCTAATGGACGGCTCAGATTCTTTCGCTATTTCGGGACTTCGCCTTTCGCAACCTCGTGAATCTTGATGTAAAGGTTTTAAACTGTAACTCCCCTGCTCCTCTACATGATCTGACATTTCTTGGGACTTCGTGAATTCTCGATGGAGAATTCCGACCGTCCAATTTCTCCTTAACGATTCCTGCGAAATGAACAAAGTGTTTTTCCACGAAACTTATCCACCTGCAAAACAACGTCGCTATGCCTTCTTACAACACTTCAAGGCACTAGCCCTCTTGAGATTCTCTTCGACAACTTCGAAGACTCTATCCCTCCTGATCTTTCTCCACAACTCGAGTCTTCAAAAAAGACTCCTGCGCACACTCCCTGCGACAATTCTTCAAATACTTCCAAGTATTTGAACCTCTTTGAATCTGCGCACTCCTTGCGACAACAATCCTTCAACAACTCCCTCAGGTTGTAACTCTGAGACTTCACTCAGCCTGCGCACTCCTTGTACGACTCCTGTGCTTAACTTGCACTTCTGCGAGAATGAGAACAATGCTATCCCTCCTGAGCTTTCAGAGGTTGATACTCTGAACCTGTCAATGCACTCCTTGTGGACAATTTCACTGCACTCCTTGCAAGAAAACTCTTGCTCAGACAGAGAAACAATTGAAACTCATTCTTTACTCTCTCATAATTCGAATGCTTAACGCGAAATCATACATACATGGCATAAAAGCAAATGTATATTAGAAAGAGTAAAACAATCATGAGCATAAAATTCAATCATGCATACACAGAAAGTAATTGAACACCATGAGTCTGGATCAAAGCTTCATATATTAATCTCATAACTTTTGTACATGGGTTCTTCTACACAGCTTCCTGCTTCTTCTTCTCTATTCTCTCTTGATTGATTATGCTGCTAATGTTACAATGATACAAGTGAGGGTGTCTATATCTGTTTTCCCTCTGACTCCTAAAACTGTCTAATCTAGGAATTTAAAGCTACCTACTTACATTTACTAGCATAAATGCCTCTTAGTCCTTCAGATGAGAGCGGGGTGTTGAAGGTATGATTACAATCTACAAGTATGCCCTTTCTTAATTGTCTCATTTAAGTTTGGCGTATCCAACTTCAAAACATTTCAAATAATTCATCATGTGCCAAAATGCGTCGGTGTTTGTCCCACACTCACTTGTTGTTGGCGATGCTCCTGCATCATACTCCCCCTCTTGAAATTTTTTATGGGATCCTGTCCATGAGCTCTCGCACGATCTGTCCATTCTTCTGGATCTCTGTTTCATTTTCCCAGCTGGCATCTTCAACTAGATGTCCCTTCCACTTGACCAAGTATTCAAAATATTCCTTTCTTCTGGTCCTCTTACTAACTCTTTTGTCCAGTATGCTTTCCACTTGTGGTTTCTCTGCAACTGGCATCTGTTTTGTCCATTGAACATCTAGTTGTTCACTATCTTCTCCAGCTTTGTATGGGTACAAATTTGAGACATTGAATATCGGAAAAATTCCGATCCCATCGGGTAATTCAATCTCATAAGCATTTGCCCCAAATTTCTTCAAGACCTTACATGGTATGATCTTCATCATCTCCAGTTTGTTATATGTCCCCTTCGAGAATCTTTCCTTTCTCAAATGTGCACGAATAGTATCACCAACCTCAAATTGAAGTTGTCTCCTGTGTTGATCTTCTCTACACTTATACTCTTGGCTCAAGTTTTGCAGTCGCTCCTTCACCTGGCTGTGAAGTTCCTTCATCGCCTCTACGAAATCCTCTGCACTAGCACTTCTTATCTCATGCCGTTCTGAATCCCTCAGTTCCAAAACTCCTCTTGGTTGCATCCCATCAACAATTTGGAATGGACTCTGCCCCATGCTTCTGTTGATTGAATCATTATATGCAAATTCCGCCTGTGGCAGAATATTGTCACACTGACTGTAGTGTTCTATCACCAAGCTCCTCAGCAAGTCTCCCAAAATTTTGTTCACAACTTTTGTTTGTCCATCCGTCTGAGGATGATAAGATGAACTGAACAACAAGTTCATTCCTAGATTTTTCCATAAGGTTCTCCAGAAGTGTCCCACGAACTTGGTGTCTCGATCCAAAACTATGCTCCTTGGTAAGCCATGAAGTCGAATGACTTCTTTGAAAAACAGAGTCGCAATGTGAGTTGCGTCACTGGTTTTTTGACATGCTATAAAGTGTGTCATCTTAGAAAATCTATCCACCACCACAAATATCGAGTCAAAACCTCTTTGTGTTCTTGGCAGCCCCAATATGAAGTCCATGCTTAGTGCATCCCACGGCCTCTCAGGTATGGGTAATGGTTGATATAAGCCTGCATTCTACCTCTTCCCTTTTGAATGCTAACAAATTCTACATCTGTCCATGAATCTTTTGACATCTGCTCTCATTCCTGGCCAATAATATGACTCATTTAGCTTTGAGAATGTCTTGTCATGACCGAAATGCCCGACCAATCCTCCACTATGTTTCTCCTTCAACAGATTCTCCCTCATGGAGCCCTTTGGAATACATAGTTGATTACCCTTAAATAGTAATCCTTCCTGGATTATGTATTCTGTCCATTGGCTTATGTCCCTGAGAATTGGATTCTCAGTGGCTTCATACGCCTCCTTAAAATCTAGATCATCTCTATACATGTTCCTGAGATCATCAAAACCCAGTGTTTCGACTCTGAACTCCTGCAACAACAAACATTTCCTGCTCAAAGAATCAACAACTTTGTTAGCAGTTCCAGAAATATGCTTAGTTACAAAAGTAAAGTTCTTCATGTATTCAACCCATTTTTCATGTCTTTGATTCAACTTCTCCTGTTGAGTCACAAATTCCAAAGCATGATTGTCACTGTATAAGACAAACTCCTTAGGAATCAAATAGTGTATCCACTTCTTTAATGCCTGAATAATAGCATAGAACTCCTTGTCATACGTGGAGTATTTCACTTTTGCTTCATTCAACTTCTTGCTGAAGTATGCTATCGGCCTGTCTTCTTGGCTTAAGACTGCCCCTATTGCAAATCCACTTGCATCACATTTTACTTGAAATGTCTTTTTAAAATCCGGCAACACCAAAATTGGTTGTTTCGTGATTTTTCTTTTTAACAAATTGAAGCTTTTCTCTGCTTCTTCTATCCAGTGAAAAGACTTGTGTCTCTTCTTCACTGTGTCCATCATCGGTGCACTAATTCCACTGAAATTCCTGATGAACTTCTGGTAGAAACTAGCCAATCCATGAAAACTTCTCACCTCAAATATACTCTTTGGCGATGGCCAATTCTTAATTACCTCCACCTTATCTGGATCCATCCACAATTTATCTGCAGAAATAACAAACCCCAAATAAATGAGCTTTGTCTTCATGAATGAGGATTTCTTCATGTTTATCAGCAGCTTCTCTTGCTGTAATCTCTTCATCACTATAGCCAAATGTTTCAGATGCTCTACCTCTATTTTACTGAAAATCAGTATGTCATCAAGATACACAACGACAAATTTTTCGATGAAATCCTTCAGGACTTCATTCATCAATCTCATGAAAGTGCTCGGCGCATTTGTTAGACCAAACGACATGACCATCCATTCATAAAACCCTTCATTGGTCTTGAATGTTGTCTTCCATTCGTCTCCCTCTCTCATACGAATCTGGTGATAACCACTTTTCAAATCAATCTTCGAAAAAAATTTGGCCCCACTTAAGCAATCCATCAAATCATCCATCCTTGGTAATGGAAATCTTTACCTGATGGTTATCTTGTTGATCTCTCTCGAGTCAGTACACATCCTCTAGCCTCCATCTTTCTTCGGACTGAGCACTGTCGGAACAGCACACGGACTCAAGCTTTCTCTAACCAACCCCTTGTCCATTAAGTCCTGGACCTGTCTTTTGACTTCTTCATTCTCCTACAGTGTCAATGTGTACACTGCTTTGTTTGGTAAACTAGCTCCAGGTATGAGATCAATATGATGACTCACACTTCTGATCGGTGGCAACGAATGAGGTAGTTCGTCCACTACTATGTCAGCCAACTCTTCCAACTGTTTATGAACCTCTTCCAGTAAATAATCTACCCTTGTACTAGTTAAAACAATTTTAGGCTTCCTGACCACAATGAATTGTGGTTCCTCCTTCTTCTTAACCTCTGTAAGAAGTTCCTTCCCACTCATGAGAAGTACAACGCTGCTTACTTCAGGTTTTACTTCCTTGTCTTTGATTGGAAGCAACATGTGAGTTCTCCCATTCTTCTCTAGGGTGTATGTGTTATTCCTCCCATCATGAATCACATTTATGTCACATTGCCACGGTCTACCCAGCAATAGATGACAAACATCCATGGGAATAACATCACAGAGTATTTCATCTTTATACCCTCTTATTTTAAACTCAACTAAACATTGTTTAGTGACATTTACCTGATGTTCTTTTTGTAGCCACGAAACTCTGTATGGGATTGGATGTTCAATCGTCTCCAGCTCCAGCTTTTCTACCATCTCTATATAAATGAGATTATCTGTGCTACCACTATCCACGATGACTTTGCATGCCCAGTATTTGGTCTTGCAAGCGGTCCGAAAAAGTTTGTTCCTTTGGACCGGACTCTCCACCTCCTTCTCTGGTGTTAAGAGAAATTTTCGCATCATCAACGATCTTCCGCCTTCAGCATATTCTGCCTCAACATTCCGCCTCTGTGCTTCGGAAATGTGGGTTTCACCACCTTCTTTCTTCTTATCTGGACATTCACAAGTTTTATGTCCGACCTTTCTGCATGTGAAGCATTTCACCACTCCACCTCTTCCTCTTCCTCTTCCTCTACCTTTAGTACGAGGAAAAATATTCCCATCAGCATACTGACCTCTCTATTTGGTATGTTTCCCTCTATGTGAGCTTCCACCTCTCTCAGTTTGAGTCTGAGGTTTCTTCCACTCTTCCTTGGGTTTCTGATTTCTATCCTGGGTAACTGATTTGCCTCTGGCTTGACTTCTACCTCGGCCTCTTTGACCTTGTTTTAAGCTCAGCTTCTCTTCAGCTTTTAGAGCCATATGATAAGCATCTTCCACCGTTCAGATGGTCATCATGCTCATCTCATCCTGAATGTCATATCTCAGACCATTCATGTACCTAGCAACCTTTTCATCATCACTTTCACGATGACCTGCCCTGATGTTCAGCCTGTAGAATTCTTCAGTGTACTCCTTTACTGACATCAGTTTCTGTCTCAAATTCTACATTCTTCGAAACAGAGTAATTTGGTAATCCCTGGGAATAAATTTCACCTTCATCTTCGCGATCATCCTATCCCAACTCTTGATTTTATGCTTGACTTTGCAACGTCTGTCAGCTTGTAGCTCATCCCACCACAATGTTGCATGTCCTTTCAATATTGTGACAGCATGTTTGACCTTTTTGTCTTCCTCGACATCTTCATAGTCAAGATATGTGTCCAGATCTCTAATCCAGTCTAGAAGCTCTTCAACATCTAGGTTTCCTTCATATACTGGAATATCCATTTTTACTCTAGCACCCATTCTTGCAACAACCCTAATCAGGCGTTCATTTGCTGCATCTTCTGCTGCAACTTCTTCTCCTTCATGTCCATCTTCATCTTCACTTTCAGATTCACTGACATCTCCAACACCAGTTGTGTGCCTCTGTTTTATTTCCATGTCCATGACTCTGGCGCGTAGGTCATGTATATCTCTTTCCATGGCTGGATTTGGCACCTGCCTACCCCTTCCTTCTGGCATTTCCCTATCCTCTAGAGGATCAGGTGTTTGTCTGTCTCTTCTTCTCGGCGGCATGGCTGAGATTTTCTTTCTCGCTTTCCTTGTCTCAAGTATACAAACAGAGTCAAGCTCTGATACCAAACTGGCGCAAACATATCAGCCCTTGGGCTGAGATCCTCTCACAGGATCGTTCTTTATCTCCCTCGAGTCGAATCGGCTCTTTAGATTCCCTACTGGAATCACAAATTATCGATCCACAGCTCCTTTTTGGTAGCTTCCCTATGTGAACAACATTAGGTGCAAGTTCCCCTTCCTCCATGCGACCACAACACTGTGACCAAGGCCCAATTGCAAAGGCGCTTGTCGCAACTCGCAACTCGCGAGTTCGTGAGTCGAGGCTCCTAACTCTTCTTTTCCAATCTCGCGATACCCGAGATCACGAAATGGGTATAGCTCCCCTCTTTCAGCGCCCTCCACGCGTGACTACCAGCTAAGCTTAACGCTAGCTCCTCTCGCTACTCGCCGCTTCGTGAGTTCAAAGGTTGAACTCTCATTCCTTCCTTGTGCGATCCTCCGAGACTTGAAAGTCAGTGAAGGTTGACCTCCCTTTTTCACTTCTCGCAACTCGCCACTTCGCGAGTTTCAATGTCGAACTCTTGTGCTCTTATCTCGCGAATCCTCGAGACGCGAGAAGTCAGCAGAGTGTTGACTCCTTCCAATAGGTGATGTGTGTCCGCCTGTCTATTTTCTAGGCCCACCTTGTGGTTCTGTCACGTGTCTCTTATGCCCAACTTCGGCACTTCACAACTTCACTTCCTGAAGCGCTACCTCCTTTGTATCCCGACACCCAAAGTGCCAAGACCCCGAACTCCTCGCTACTCCTTATCGCAACTCGCGACTTTGGGACTTTCGGGACAAAAGTCTCGACTTCCTATATGCTGATATGTCGAAATGTCAAAATTCCAACACGTCGTCAACGCAGGTCCCACAATGAAACTTCCCACCTTTTTGGAGTTTCAGACTTCGCGACTTCGTGAATCTTGATGCTAAGTTTTCGGCTCTTCAACCCACGAAGCCCTGAAATGAGATTACGTGAGTGATCCAACAGCCCATGTTGGCTTAGATCCTACAGTTGTCCTAGCTCCTCGTGATTTTTCCACTCGCGACTCGGAGCACCCAATCTTTGGGCTCCCACCTTGCGAACCTCCGAGTTCATGAGATCCCTTGATCTCTACCACATTTCCTCCTCTAATGGATGGTCCCGATCTTCTCGCGACTTCACCACTTGTGAAGTCGAAGGACTTCCCTTTCTGACCTCCGATGTCCGGATCCCCGATATGGGTGATCTCATGACATGTGTCCTCCTTCTAATGGACAAG
>SNQJ01S0039825.1:36307-49754 GCA_010110895.2 Picea sitchensis
CAGGGTGCACTTTGATTAGTGTAGGAAGAATGGCCCAGGGTGAGGAATGGTCCATGCTCAAAAATAAAAAACAATCATTCTTACTTGTTTGAGAAGAATAGGGAAGATAGCCCATTGTTGATGTTCTATACTGAGGGCATATATTCTTTTAGATATCACATATGTGAGTGAAATATTGGCCCAGATGGTTTAGTTTATTTTTAACAATATTTTTCGTGCAGGTTGTCATCAGATGATTGTTATGGAGACTGCATGTCTCCAGACAGTAGAGATATACTACTGTGGTGGATATATTCCACTGATTGTGACTATGTGTCATAGTTTGCGTAGTTGTGTACTACCATGGATAGACACAGTTGTGTTCTATCACTTGATATTGTACCAGTTGTCATAGGAGATTATCCAGTTGGATAATAATGATGGTGCTCATGATACTACCAGTTGAATGGTTTGTTTGTGCTCAAGACCATACCTCCCTATCTAGGAGGGAGTGTTGATATTATGGTAGCTTCGGGAGGTATGAACCTCTATTGTGACCTTTGACAAGATTAGAATGTTCCGGAAGGAAGCAAAGAAATGAAGGAAACCATAGACAAGATGCTGGCTATAGAAATATAATTAATATGAATTAATTAGTACCCAGAAGGAGAAGTCGGCCCCAGTAAGTCTGCCAAAACCACTATAAATACAGGGTGCCAGTCTCTCATTTGACACACTTCTCAGCAGTTTCAGAGAGCCAGTTCTGCACAGTGCAGTTGCTGTCTTGTGCGCAAGTCCTGGGGAAGGTACCACACCAACTTTTGGGTGGGAATATCTGATTAGCTTGGTTACTTCTTTCTTGGTGCATTAGTCTCTCTTGGCTATTGGATTACTACCAGGATTCTCTTCCCTATCAAGGTCAAGGTGCTTGGAGGGTGGATTTGGCCTATGGTTGGGTGACAAGGGTATTGTCAATGGTAAAACGAGCACAATATTTCATATTCTAACACTTATTTTCAGTAGGACCAAGGAAGAACATGTCCAACATGTTAGGCATATACTTTCAGTGTTGCAAAGAGAGAAACGTTTTGTAAAGTTGTCAAAATGTGAATTTGGAAAAACATCTCTTGTATATTTGGGTTCAATTGTAGGGGGTGGAGAGCTTAAGATTGATCCCTCTAAAGCCGAGGTCATTGTAAATTGGCCAAAGCCTACAAATGTAACTAAAGTAAGAAGCTTCATGTGGGAAACATGTTATTGGAGGTAGTTTATTGCAAACTTCTCTCTGATTGCAACACCTTTACATGCATTGACAAGTGTGAAAAGAGGATTCCAGTGGGGAGGAATCCAACATAAGGCTTTTGATACTTTGAAAGTGAAGATTAGTACAACTCATGTTCTAGCATTTCCAGATCTCCAACAGTATTTTGAAATTGAAACTGATGCAAGTGACTATGCCATGGGGGCAGTGCTGATGCAACACCGAAAGCCCATATGTTATCATTATGATACCTTCACTACAACAATAACTAACTATCCAACCTATGATAAATAATTGTATGCTATAGTACAAAGTGTTAAAAAGTGGAAACATTACTTAATGGGAAAAGAAACAATAATAGATACTGATCATCAACCATTACAGTATCTACAATCACAAACTAAGCTACATCAATCAAGGAATTTTAAATGGATGGGGTTTTTGCAACAATTTCATTTGGTCATCAGATATAAAAAGGGCATTCACAACAAAGTTGTTGATATGTTATCAAGGCCTCCTCGTAAAATTTCTACAATCCTTAAGAACAATTCAATTACTCATGAAAGTTCATTGAACAATATGCTGAGGACAAAGATTTTAAGGAAGTCTATGCAATTTTAAGTCATGGTAAAAGAGCAAAAGAATTGAATTATCATATTAAAGACAAAMTTTTGTATCATTTGGGMAAATTATGTATTCCATAAAGTGAAAGAGTCCATGTAATCAAGGAGGCACATACTTCTCTCATAGCAGGACATTTTGGTGTAGACAAAACAATTGCTCAGTTACAAAGATTTTGTTATTGGCCTCAAATGCATGAAAATGTGTCTAAGTATGTAAAAGGATGTACTATGTGTGAAATAAGAAAACCAAGTAACATAAAGCTAGTATTGTACACTCCACTTGCTATTCCTTCTAGACCATGGGAAAGTGGATATATGGATTTTGTGGGGGGATTGCCTATGTATAGAAAAGGTCATGATTACCTGTATGTAGTTGTGGATAGGTTCAACAATATGTGTGTTCTAATTCCTTGTAAAAATCAAGTCACAACTAAACAAACAACTCAAATTTTCTTTGAAAATGTATGGGTTCATTTTGGGTTACCTACTTCTATTGTATCTGATCGAGGCTCCAGGTTCTTGGGGAAATTTTGGTTGCGCTTGTGGGAACTTATGGACACCAGGCTAAAGAAGAGCACAAAATTTCATCCATGGACAGACATGCATACAAAGGTGGTGAACATAACAATAGTGCATCTAGTTTGGGCATATTGCAACAAACATCCTAAGCTTTGGGATGAACATTTGTGTTATGTACAACATGAGTACAATCGAGCCAAGCATTCTTATACTCAGAGATCTCCATTTGAAACATGTTTGGGGTACTTGCCAAAATCTCCTTTCAATTTTGTCTCTGGGAAAGACATTACAACAAAAGGACAAAATGATGTGGACAGGGCTACAAAGTTCATTGAATGGATCTAGTTGATTCATTAGACGATACACGAATAGTTGGAGAAAAGCCAAGCCAAGTACAAGGCGAGGCATGATATGCATCGAGTTGATCATCAGTTCAAAGCAGGAGATCAAGTATGGTTATACATCAACAAGGAAAGGATGCAAGGAGAAGGTAGAAAGCCTAAACCAATTTGTTATGGTCCGTTCAAAATTTTAGACAAGATTGGTACTAATGCTTTTCGGTTAGAATTGCCTCCATATATGCAAATTTATTCAGTTGTAAATGTGGAAAAATTTAGATTGTATGAGCCTCCTATGATCGAGGATCAAGGAGAGAATGTTCATATTCCTACCATAGAATATTTTTCTCCTGAATATATGAATGAGTTGCAAGAAGATACCATTTTGGACAAAAGAGTTCGTACTTCTCGTCGGGGTGATGTGGAGTATCTTTGAGTGGGATTGAAGGGAACAAATCCAAGTCAATCCAAGTGGATGGAGACTAGAAAGGTGAGGAAACAATATCCTGACTTGTTTGCCAACTGATACCAGAATTTTGGTGGTCCAAAAGCTTCCAAGTGGGGAGGAATGATCCAGGAGGCTCCCCAGGTCTAGAAAATGCTCAAAAATGAAAGTTATTAGAATTGAATGAAACCAATTCCATTGCGGCCGGATCATCGCGCTGATTCCGAACATATATTTACTCCCTCAAACAGATTCCGTATGGAAGAGTTATCATACTCTAATCATTTTCCCAAATAGGTAAAAAGTCAACATGTTAACATGCAAACATTCAATGCTCATGTCATCCTAATGTCATCATGATGACGTAGCATTGAGACATGTGGCAACATAGCAACATGATGACTGGGCAGATGACAGTGGACCAATCCCTCTTTGATAAGTGGCACATTCGTGGACCAATGAAAGGGGGCCATGTGGCCTAGACGTGGGCTACCACATGGCACCCCATCATTCGTTGGTTAGGAAAAACATATTGGAGCTCATGGGATTCGACCCCATGACCTATTGGTAGAGTAAATTCCTTAGGAAAGGTCCGATAGCCAATGCGCCACATTTGGTACTTGTTCATACAATCCCTTTTTATATTATTTAAAGTGATTTATGTCAAATCGAAGGCGGAAGGGGGCAGGGGCCTAGCCCCATCCTGCGGGATTATGGATATATACGTGACCACATTTTTCAAAGGGGTGCTCCACTACCATTCAAAAAAATGTGCCACGATTCCAACACATGTCCACCATACGTTTTGGGGCTGTGACCATATCCCAGGCACGTTTGTTGGGGTACGGTTCTATCAATGTTTTCCATGTGACCTATGACTGCGGGCTAAGGGGCAACGCATAGCCCTTAGGGGATGGCTCTTGGCCACATTATATGCCATGTGACCCTATTCTGGAGTGCGTTCCCAACCCTAAGGGCTAAGTTTGATTTTGTTACACAGGTGGGTGTTTTTGCCTATAGTTTGGCCTAGATTGGGCGTTTTTAGAGATTTCTTGGTCATTTGAAGGGGGATTTGATCCCAAAAAGAGGCCAGATATTTGTGGGAAGTTGGGATTCCCCAACTAAGCCTAAAAAATATATAAACCAGGATTATTGAGCTTGAGAGGGACTTTGTATGCAGGGAATGTAAAGAAGAGTTGGAGTTTTTGGCCATTTCTCATGTTTTGAGGGGCATTTTGTCATGTTTTAAGAGGAGTTTGTTGAGACATGTGTGCATCTGCACAAGGAGGTCTTGTAAAATATATTAGAATCATTTTTGTAATAGGAAGGATCCATTGTAAAGAAAACTTGAGCATTTGAATATCAATAAAGAGGTCCTCCACTTTGAAGTGGGCCCAGTGACGTAGCCACATATTGGTGAAATCCGTTATCAAGTTATTGTTATCTTTGTCTCTTTCTTATTATTGTTTACTTCTCTTATTTGCAGCATGGTTATTAATAGTTGAACTCTTTAATCATTCATTAGCATATTTTTAATGTCAGTTTGTTAATAATACCTTCCATTTTTGGATCAATCATGGATCTCGTGACGTGACATGGAAACCTGACACCATTTTTTAATTTTGGGCAAAAAACCTGATGTATGTTGGATGTAGTAGTGCAACCTGTGTATACACATTCTGTATAATATATAGGGCATGTATATGTGGAAAAATATTTTTTTTGGCTCTGGGATTTGCAAAAGGGGACTTCTAGTCTGCATAGGGAAATGGAACAAGGCCTTCTGAGAAAATTTGCATAGGGTGAGGAAAATATTGCTATAACATATGCCCCCTAATGTGTGAGTTTAGAGGAGTATCTGCGATGGTCAAAATACATTATAATACCCATAAGTGTAGTAATGGAGACCCAACTGGATGAACTAGTTGCTCATGAGAATATTACAATCTGCACTGACTTTGCACACATGGATTCCAATTTTAATTACACTGTAGATCCATGTGAAAATATACCAAAAAAATGTTCATGGCCATGAATAGGAAATACAAAGGTGGATACATGCCAAAGGTTGTCATAGTCACAAACAAGGCCCAATAAAACCAGTTTCAAAATCAATATGAAGATATATGTATACAATGGAGTACAATCTGATCTCCCATGATCACTGAAGTCACATAGGTACTGGTCCAATGAAAGATAACAACAACTTAGGAAAGATGCGACTATGGACTGATGTCTCCAAGTCTTCTACACGATCCGCCAAAGGTGCAAGTCTACATCGTGTGAATAAAGGAGTTGAGGTCAAACACAATTAGACTTTGTTTGATTACCAGTCATTAATGTATACTGTTAACAAATGTGAGACAACCTACCGATAATGAAAGTAGGTATCAAGGCACCGAGTACATTCTTACAAGTGTGAATAGAGGTGTTGGGGTCGAACACCTAAAGGATACATTGATCAAGAGACATTGATGTATTCCCAACTGTCAATGGTGGGAGAACTTGCCACTAATGACTGTAAGCCTTGAGGTACTCATAGGACTCTAGGTCTCATCTCCAGAATAGATGAGTTGAAGTCAATGGAAGGAGACCCGCTGAAAGGATAGTATTAAGGAATCTCTCATATTTCAGCACAAGGTACAAAGCAGGATATTGATTATTTGGAGGAAATCAGATGAAGAACATGTTCATGAACCAACAACCCTATGTGTCTTTCACGTGTTCTAGATGCAAGCGATACACTAAAAAGACCCTCTTAATAGCAACCAATAAGGAAAAATTCTGAAAAATGTGAGGAAACCACCAATAAGGCTAATGGTATCCAAGAAACTACATGAATCCCAATGTGCGAATATATTTCTTGCTGTCGAACACAAGGGAAACCACCGAGTTAGCGACCAATGATGAAATGTTGATTGCTGGGTTCAAGGTTACCTACCAATAAGGAAAGTAGGAACAGGGTGCGCAATAGGACTACAACTTCATGTAATTTTGAGACACATTGAGGGTATGGCCGACATGCAAAGTCAAGATTTCTGAGGAATGGTCGACACAGGTTGACAAACATCCTTTGAACAAGAGCATGAGACATATGGAAGACTCTGGAAGAATAGAATCAATAATGAAAATTTGAGATGCAGGAGGCATCAATCAAAGTCTCCATAGGGACTGGAAGAGTAACCAGTCGGGGGAGTAAACTCTACATAACAAGCTCAACTTCCTAAGGTCATGCTAAACCTAAAATTTTGATGACAAGTGGACTAACAAATTTTGTGCTCTGTTCAAAGGCGACACAAATGATGCCAATATAAGATAATATTCCTTTCCCGCCCGTATTTTTTTTGTTTTTTCATAGTCAAATGAATGCTATGATACATAGAGGAAATGAGTGTCACAAGTAAGAAATCTAGTTCCATCAGTGGAACATACCTATTCTCAATGCAAGGAGGTGCATGTGGGAGATGGACACTCGGGGGAATGTTTCCTCTTGGGTATAGGGTGTCAAGTTGCAAATGATATAAACAAGGATCTTCTTGGCTAATGATGCAAATTGTTGAGGTGAAATGATTATAATGCAAAAGCGAGAACTGAAAATAGGCTCAATATTGCAAGCAAGAGAATGAGATGCAATTACAACTTAATGCCAACAAATGTCCTTTTTTGTAATCTTAGTCTAGTTGGTTTGAAAAAGGGATAAAATTGCACCAAATAGACGTCCTTTCAAATCAAATTTACAAGTGTGAAAGAGACAAGTTCACTCAGTAATATTTTCACTTTTTGAGAGAGTCAGAAAAGAGCTTAAATCAGACTCGTTGGGGGGTTTCTAGGAAGCATGTCATGGGGGAGGCCAAGGCTCCCATGCAAGATTTCTGTGAAAGGTCAGCAACTTACGAATAGTTGACACAATCTTGGGAAAACCCAAAGCCTTCCAAGTCGAGGAGGATAAAGTGATAGAGGAGGTTTCCTTCTCAACGATACATCAAAGAACGTCTCTTATCTAAAAAATGAATAGGAAAAGGAATTTTATACCCCACAAGACCATCCCAGTCAAAGGGAACCTCTCCAAGACTTGGAGGGAGAGTACTCGGGGAGAGTAAAAATCTCTCTTATTCAAAAGGTGCAGGATTATAAATGTTAATGACATGGTCTAAATATGTCACACTCCTTCAAACATGAGTGGGGTTGGGTGATGATTGCATCAGAATAACTGTCGTGTCAATGAAAGGAGAAACAGAGTGTTGGGAAACCAAAGATGACTCAAAACCCGAAGGGCCCCCAGGCAAGGACCACGCTTCTTGTACCACAACAATAGCAAGGCACAAATGAGTAAGGTGATCTCCTTTGCAAAGCCTACAAAAGAACTTGGGCTTACGTCTTACACGTCTAGGCTTCTCAATTGTATGAATGTCCCCAACGTCACTCACAATGGCTGGCGATATGCTCTGAGCATGACTAGAATAGGCTGGTGGTTTATCCCCCACATGATGCACAGATGTTGCATATGTGATGTCAGTATGACTCATGGCGACTAGAGTGGTGCCCCCAGCATGACTTGCAGCGGCTGGTTGCTAGTCTTCAAAATGGATTGCAGAGGTTTCCGACCAATATCCAACATGACTAGCAGAGTTTGGTGATGGAACTCTAGCATGACTTACAGTGACTGGACTAGTGGCGACGGTTAGTTGTGGTATTTGAGACCAAGTTCTCGAGAAAGACTAGTTTTGAGAAATTGCAGGCCAGGAAGGATTATGGTCTATGCACTGTCCCTGTCTAGAAATGTAGTATCCTCCACCTAAGGCAAGCTCATATAAGAGAGACAATGAGGTTCTCAATCATGTAGGGAATATCTTGGGGGTTGATCAATGTGTTCAGACATAAAATAATAAAGGGATGCAGACTCAATATGAAGTGAATAATTTCTCCAAAGTGACTTTTCTCTCAAATTTGAATTCTTCTCCTCTTTTCCATAGCTCAAATTTAGCCCATTTATAGCCTTCAAGTGGAACTGAAGGGACGAGTCAGATCGTTTCCAGTATATGGAAGGTCAAGGATCATGGATCTTGTGACATGACATGGAAACTCAACACCATTTTTTAATTTTGGGCACAAAACCCGATGTAGTGGTGCAACCTGCCTATACACATTATGTATAATAGATAGGGCATGTATATGTGGAAAAATATTGTTTTTAGATTTGGGATTTTCAAAAAGGGATTTCCAATCTGCATAGGGAAATGGAACAAGGCCTTCTAAGTAAATTTTCCTAGGGTGAGGAAAGTCTTTCTATAACAAATAATATAAAATATCAAACCTGACATGAAAACCTAGAGTCTAGTTGCTGCTATCTCATTTGAGTCGTTCTATATTGTAGGAGACATCTTTGTTGTTTACTCCAACTCTTGGGCTTCCTCTGAGTGCACTAGATCTAAGATTCCTTTGGGTCTACTGTCACTACTTGGATATATGTCCTTTTTCCAAGTGTACATCTCTTGCAAACACTCTCATATTATATACAAGTACACCATCCAACTTTCTCTTCTAATCTTAAACATTACATCAAAGGTTTATAAATATGAATCAAAAGGTTCAATGTCCAGGAAAATGTCAACAAGCCTAAAACCATTAAAAAATCAATTTTGACAGAAAGTCAATCTGAGAAGTGCAATAGGCGTGCTAGAGTAGGGAGATTTTATTAGTGATGTATTTTGTCCCAATCGATTTTATAATAATTTCTCAACGAGATTGACAAATAAAAATATGCAGCGACAAATTGTATGTGCAACGGAAAATCTCAGTAATGTGGAAAATCTCAGGATCTTCCTTCCAACGATTAGACTGTTCCGAAGGAAAATTGCTTTGAATCCATGTTAGATTTTCATTAGTTTCATTAACATTAGATTTACCATAGCATTTTTTAATCTTATTTTAACATTCAATAATCATATACTGAAATATATAAGCAACAGATAAACAAGCACAATAATACACAAATATTTTGTTAAGGTTTAAGATATTTTTAGGTTTCTTTTCAATTTACTAGATAACCATAGCATAGATAGGATGACTGAGAGAAACAAAATCACAATATACACAACATTTATCCTAGGAAACCCTATTGGGGAGAAAACCTAGCAAAAACTTCCTTAATATAGATAGGCAATACAATGCCAAGACAATAAACCAAACACTAGAGAATATCCTCTACTGAGCAATGCACCTCTCTCTTCCTTCTTCTCCCAATTGCAGCTACTAGACTTTCACACAGAGTGAGAAAATGAGTGAGTGATAAAATGAGGCATTGACTTCCTTTATTTATACAAACTGGTAGGTGATGGAAAGGTGTCTCTTCACTGGGCAGGGTTGACTTGTCTTCTTAGTGGTTTAAACCACTTTAATTAGCCTGGGGGTCGACTTCTCAATTTTCATAATATATTTAGGGTTTGACCAATCCAAAAAGGGGATTTGGTCAATTACAATGCTCGACATGATCAAACTACAAAAGGGGATTGATATAATGAATAATAACTCAATAATAAATAGAATACTCTTTGCAGTTACAACATTTCAACAGATTTGTTCTGGGAAAACCCCAAACTCAGGGAAAAACCCAACCAACTTTTCTTAGAGATAATATTGCAATACAACCATGAACATGCTCTAATCACAAGAGAAAATGAACAATGAATAACCAAATACTTTTCTCTTCTTATTTTCAAACCCTAGAGAGGGTTGACAACCGAGTCACCACATAACTAACACAAGATAGGCTCATCACTAGCACACCACAGAACTAGAACACCTGGTAAATACAACTGCAGTTGCTACTGCAATTGCACCTACTACTACAACTACAAATACTACTGTAACTGGCACAAAGCAACTAGGAAACACCACACAAACTTAGCACAACTCTTCTAGAGGTAGCGTACAAGAAAGATCACAAAGAACCACCAAGAATATCCTTCCCCAAGTGGGGTGCACTCTCCAAGAGAACCAAAAACCAGAAATAGTGAAACTGTAGCTGCAAATGCCTAGTGCACATTGCATAAGGAGAATTGTGTGGCGATGTAAATAAACTAAACCATATTTGTATTTATACTAATATGGGTGCCTATTTGGGGCCAACTTCTTATTATGGGTCTTTATTATTTATGTGGGTCAACTTCTCTTCCTAGAAATTAGATTTCCACTTTATTATTATTTCCTGGGTTGACTTCTCTTATTTGGTCTTCTATTTCACTTTATTCTTTTCCGGGGGTTCTTCAATTGTTCAATGGTCTTTCTTTGATTTCTTGGAATCTTCTTCTTCTCTAAGAAAAGTTGTCTAGGAGGAAAATACCTCCCGCAACTACCAAAACATCAACAAAGTTATCATGAGATGTGCATGATAAATCAATGCATCACTTCATTGCAAATCATATCAAGGTATGTTGGAAAAGACACAACAATACACTATCACCCATCAATGAGTTCGATGAACACCATAGATGTAAGGTCATCACATTATTTGAAGGGTATTCTCTAGTCGTACCTTCAAATTTCAAAATGTCTAAAGGTAAGTTAGCTGGAATGATGGGCCATGTAGTATTATAACTAATTGGATCTTTTTTCAAATTAGACAGGTTGAGAATATTAAAAGTCCCAAAAAATGGAGACTAAGTAGAGGAAATTGGATTAGGGTTGTTAGATAAAGTACCTAACATCACACTGAGTGACATATTACAACTCATAAAACTACCTCCTTGGATATTTCYACYACTAGGGTTGGTGCTTGTACTCATTTCATGRCCAAAGGTCAAAGGGGAAACSAATTTTATGTATTGTTTTACTTCTTATAATAATTCTGGAAATAARAGTAGAACCACTTCCTATCTAAAATCCAAACCTGAGGACATAACCACTCCCAAAAKAGAAGAAATAAATAGGAACATGAGTGCCCCCAATYGACAGTCCAAAACTAGGAAAAACTTAGACAAGGACCAAAATATTCTTAAACAAGAGAAGGATGAACCTCTCCTAATACTATAATATCACTGTATGGACCTCTCAAAAAAATTTCCTCTAACAATATGTYATTGGAAATTGATTGATCGGGTTCTTCCATAACTAGAATATTCATATTAGTATGTGTCCTATCCTACGACTCACCATGAGGATTGTTAACAATGTCCACTCTACACTGCACTAGAGGTGGCTCGATAATCTTAGGATAAAAAATCTTAATCCGAGATCAATAGGGTGACGTGTCAACTACATTTTAAAATTATGAACTAAGTGAAAAAGATTGCAAAGATCGAACAATTAAACCAAGGGCCATCTAATACAATCACCAAATATCACTCCACTGAAAAAATATAAAATCAATCAACAAGAAAACTCACTCTTCAAAAACCAAGCTAGGGTGGTTAGGTCTTGAGTCCAATTAGTGAAGAGATGAAGAGAGGGCCTTTGGAAAAACAACATGGGATGATGAGGGCCTAGTCCCAACCATTGAAGGTGAAAGGAATGGTTATATGAACCTTACATGAATAAATCACCCAAGGTACGATCTCCCTCATGAATATGGGAAACCTTAAAGGGAGTTGAGACCGAGATCTACTATATTCTCTAAGTACCATAAGCACTTCCCTCTTTCAATCACCTATCAGGAACCTAGAAATAACCTCTAAGGATGCCACTTCATGATTAATATCTAGGGGGAACTATCATGGGTCAAGCCTCTACATTGGGAAAGAGATACATGACATCCTGCAACTAAAAATTTAGGAATAAAGCATCACTCTAAGTAACATACCAACTTGTCTAAAGCCAACAATACCACATCCACCCACCAACCCAATTTGTGAGGGGATAATATCAATACTTGAACTAGATTGACTTAATTCTTGATGCTTGTGTGAGAGGGTTTTTCTCGGTAAGTACATTTTGCTACTAATGGAATTTATCACTCTTTATTTAGTCCTAGTTTAATTTTGCTAGCCTTGGAGAATTTACTCTCCAACATACATCTAGGCCTTGCAACCTAGACTCTATTGGTTTTATGAATATAAAATGAATCTAGTTCTTTTTAAACTGTGTTGATTTAGTGGTTGTTAATTACACAACAAGGGGTGTGAAGTGAAAATATGATGATTCTTTCAAACTCAACACTATTGAAATAGATAAATAAATTGACAAATGCACATGCACATTTATACCTTTCTTGCAAATGAAGCAAGGAAATATTGAAACTACTATGATTTCGAAGGAAGATGAAGAGACCTATTGTTAAGAACCAAATATAAATATAGCATAGGAAAACCTTAGAATAAGTACTCAATGCCTTGAAAAAGAGATAATTTCAGGTAATAAGCCTCTTTGAGGGGGAAACCTCCTTATACCCCACATAAATGTCCAAATACAAGATGATTCCAAATGAAAATGTCTCCTTGGTATATGTAGGAGACTATGAGGTACAATTAAAACTAATGGACTCAAGGTGACATAAATAAAATAACATTACTAATGTAATATGCCCAAATTAAGGGGTAATGAGCCACCATTTAGGGCTTAACATGCCCCTCCCCTTGAGACAAGTGTTGTCCACAACGTTTGAGTAACTATGGATGCTTCTGTATAAAAGACTCATCTTCCCAAGTGGAATCTTCAGCCGGTAGTTTCCTCCATTTAACGAGATACTTTGAAATGTATCTATTCCTCAGCTGGCGAATTCTTGTGTCAGTGATGGCTTCAGGCTCCAATATGATTTTTCCTTCCTCGTCAATTTCTGGAAATATATTTTGAACTGGGATATTGTCACCTATAACCTTATTTAAGCATGAAACATGGAAAACAGGGTGTACTCGTGAAGATGCAGGCAACTCCAAGTTGTATGCCATAGTACCAATATTTTGCAACACCTTATAAGGGCCATAGTAATTTGGTGATAATTTATTATCATTCTTGGCTTTCTTGAGGGCCATCTGTTTGTATGGTTGTAGTCTTAAAAACAACCAATCCCCTAATTCAAAACTTCTTTCACTACGATGTTGATCTGCTTGTTGTTTCATGCGATTTTGTGCCATGGTCAGGTTGTCCTTTAAGATTTGGAGAACTTGTTGTTGATGCTCGATGTGATCTTCCACTGTTTGAACCTTAGATTTTTCTTTTAGAGAAGAAGTGATGAAAGGAGGGTGGTATCCATAGAGTGCCATAAATGGTGTCATTTTTGTTGCAATATGAAAGGAAGTGTTATACCACCATTCTGCCAAGGGTAACCATTTGAACCATTGTGTTTGTT
>SNQJ01S0039825.1:52609-65142 GCA_010110895.2 Picea sitchensis
TAATATCTTGCAAATATTCGAGTTGTTATTCCATGGGAATATTTGTTATGAATGTTGATGGATTAGGTTATTTAATGTGCTAACATTTTATATTATCACCATATGCTTGTGTTTCTTGGTTGTTGAGGACAAGTTGCAGGTGTATTGTTTTGAGTCAAGTGCTCAATGGTGGACTTCATCGAACATTTGGACGAGGTAGGCTCTTTATCTTGTCTTGTTAACATATTTGTTTATATAGTATACTTGATATTAGAGTTGATTTTTGCAGTCATTTTCGTCTATTGTGGTTTACCCCTAGACATAGAGAGATTTTCCTCGTAACATTGTTGCAACCTAAGTAAGTGTTGTAACTAGAATAGCAGTCTTTAGAGTACTATTACTGATATTGATATCAAATGTTTAGTAACACTTGAATATTTTTGGTATTATAATTATTAAGTAAAATCTCATTGTTCAATATTAATGATGCACTTGTTTATAAGATAAATTGATCTCCTCTAGAAGATGTTTTTGGTTTTTGACCTTGTTATAGGTAGGTGATCTTGTAAATTCCATGGAGGTTTCCATGGATATGTTGTTGTTCTTGTTTCTTGTTTTGGACAGGTTACCACGAAGGAATGATTGGTCACAACACTGGAAGAGTGTTGTTCTTATTTCTTATTATTTTGTTTTTGTTTTGGCTCTTGTTCCAGGAAGGTCACAAGTGATATCTCTGAGAAGGAGCTACTATGACGATTGTTCACGTTCTTGTTTTTAGAATTGTTATTATTATAAGAGTATTATTCTTGTTTCTTGTTTTCCTTTGTTGTTGCTCTTGTTACGAGCAGGTCACAGGTGATAGCTCTGAGAGGGATCTATAATGACGGTTGTAGGAGACAACATATTAGATGGTCTCTAGCTGAGACATGGAGCAGACTGTCTTGACATAAAGTTGTGTACATGACCATACACATCCATGTAATGAAGGAGAAAAGGACGAAGTTAAAACCTTCTAGAAAGAAGGGTACTTTTGTAGGATACAGAATATCTCGTATAGAGATTGATTGCAAGGAGAAGAAGGTTCTGAAGATGACTATACATATCCCTCTATTTCATTTGATCACTCTTCAGATCAAAAAAACAAGAAGAGTCAGTAGAGCAAGAAGGGCCTACCTAGAATCGTTGCAGTGACAAGGAAGAGACCAGCATGGTCACGTGATACTTTGCAAGATGCAAATGGGATACATATATATGGAATTGATGGGCCATATCATGAGGAGGAGGAGATGGCTCCACCAGTGGTGAGTCAGGTGACCCCGCCAAGTACCATCTCAGAAGGAGCTAGAGTTCATAGGGATTCATCCCTTAGGATCTAATAGCGAGGAGCATTCTCCCCATGAAAGTTCATAGGAGATCATAATTCAGAGGAGGTCATCACATGCAAGGGGATCAAATGGCTCTGGAGATTATATAGACTCGGAATGAGTCAAGCTTCAAAGCGAGCATGCAGTCTCAGAGTGAGCCTGATCTCATAGAGATTCAGTGGCTTAGAGAATTTCATTCAGAAAGTATTCCTCCTCATATTCATATGGGAGAGAGAGACGTCTTCCTTTTTTGACAGACAGATGCCATGAGTTGAGGAGGCTAGATCGTAGATTCATAAACTTCTAGGAGATGTGATATATTCTGGGAGGATTCCCTTGTTTCGGTAGACTTTTCTACAGTGACAGAGGAGGAAGCCAGTCAAAGGACTAGGATATGGATTTTTTCTTAGTTCCGAGACTAGAAGGGAATTCAGTGGTGACTTCAAAGTTGATATAGAAGATCAATAATGGTGCAGATGTTATCATAGAGATGTACAAATATTGATTTTCTCCTAGAGGATTCTCCCAGCAAGAGGGATAATATTATGATAAGACACTTGCTCAAGTAGCTATAATAAGTGTACATAGTGCAGCCACAAGATACATGAGAAGGAGTCTCATGTTTTCATGTTGAAGAAGGCTTTGTATGGGCTTAAGTAGGCACCTAGGGTAGGATATTCCATACAGTTATTTTGATGATCTTGGGGATGGTATCCCCTTGATATTGGATGACCTGTTTCTTACAGGGGATGAAAATCTCACAGATGGGTGCAAGAAGGAACTCACTTCAAAGTTTGAAATAAAGGATCCAGAATTGTGGGATCAGAGGTGTGACAGAGATGAGATATTCTTTAGCCAAGGAAAATATATAGTTTAGATCCTGCAGAGATTCAGGATGATGGAATGAAATTCCATGGCCACTCATATGATGACGAATCTAAATCTCTTGAGTGATTCATCTTCAGATTTGGTGGATCCCACAATGTACAGACAGTTGATTGGATCCTTAATGTACCCATTTAACACCAGGCCAGACATGTGTTTTGCAGTGAACACTTTAACTCAGTACATGGTTGAGTCTAGACATGTACATTGGATAGTAGCAAAACATGTGTTGAGGTACCTACATGGTACACTTGGATATGGGTTGAGATATGTCTCGAATGGAGATCTAAATCTATAGGGTTATACAAACTCTGACTGGGAAGGAAGTGCAGTGGACCAGAAAAGCACATCATGATGTTTCTTCAGACATTAGTGGCACTCAATACAACATAGGTAGAGTATATAACAACTAGTGTTGCAATCCATGAAGCAGTGTGGCTTCAGAAGTTGCTTGCAAGGTTATTTGATCTAGAGTTGGAGCCAACTTTAATATATTGTGATAATCAAAGTTGTGTGAAGCATATAGAGATAAAATACCATTACATCTAAGACACGGTGCAATGAGGAGTTATGGAGCTTCAGTACATATCCACAGATGTGCAGATAGTGGACATTCTCACCAAGCCTATGTCTAGAGTGAAGTATGAGTACTTCAAAGATAAGCTAGGTGTGATGCAGAATGCCCACCCTCGTTGAGAGGAAGGTGTGTTGGTTCTCCTTCAATCGGATAACCCCTCTAGCCAAGGGTTCCCTAGATCAGTCATGTGAGGTGACTGAGAGGGTAATGCACTATCAGATACTAGTATTTCCTATGCCATGTGAGGTGGTTAGGTGTGAATAAGACTATTGGGATAGGAGAAACATCACAACATAGTCTTGGAGACTATGGCAGTGATTGTGTCTCACTGGATAGTAGTTGTGTGCTACTATGGTGGTTGTGTACCACTGGCAGTGACTGTGTGTCACTGGATAGTAGTTTTGTGCTACTACGGTGGTTTTATACCACTGGCAGTGACTGTGTGTCACTGGAAAGTAATTGTGTGCTACTATGATGGTTGTGTACCACTAGTGGTGACTATGTGTCACTAGACAGTAGGTGTGTGCTACTAGGGTGGCTGTGTACCACTGGTGGTGATTGTGTGTCATTGGACAGTAGTTGTGTGCTACTACGATGGTTGTGTACCACTAGTGGTGATTATGTATCATTGGACAATATTTTCATACTACTATAGTGGTGGTTGTGTACCATGGGTGGTGATTGTGTAACACTTGACAATAGTGGTGTACTACTATAGCAGTGGTTGTCTACCATTGGCGGTGATTTTGTATCACTGACAGTAGTTTTGTACTGCTATAGTGGTGGTTGTGTACCACTAGACAGTATTTGTGTACTACTATGACTTGATAGTAGTTTTGTTCCATTGGATGGCATTGTAGTAGTTGTGTGCTACTAGTTGATTTCCATGGAGACTACCAGACCGCCTAGAAGTAGTTGTGTGCTATAGTTCGATCACAACACAGTCAAGAGGACTATGGTAGTAGTTGTGTACTATTGGATAGTATGGGTAGCTATGTGTTAATGGATGATCATAGCATATTCATAGAGACTGTGGCGGATGATTTGAGATACCGATGGCATGGTAGTAGTTGTGTGATACTAGTTGATTGCAAAGTAGTTAGTGGAATACTGGATGAAGACATTGTGGAAAGATACCTTCCTAGCTAAGATGGAGTGTTTATGCTTTGGTAGTTGCGGGAGGTATTTTCCTCCTAGAAAATGTTTCTTATATAAGAAGAATATTCCAAGAAGTCAAAGGAAGACCATTGAAGAACCCTCGAAAAAGAATAAAGTGAAATAGAAGATCACAGAAGAGAAGTCAGCCCACAAGAAATAATAATAAAGTGGAAATATAATTTCCAGGAAGAGAAAGTCGACTCACAGAAATAATAAAGACCCTGAATAAGAATTCATCCCTATATGGGCACCCTAATTAGTATAAATACAAATCTGGGTCAATTCATTTACACAACTACATAGTTATCCTTCTGCAATGCACACTAGGAAGTTGCAATTGCATTTTTTCTATTTCTGGTTCTCTTAGAGAGTGCACCCCACTTGGGGAAGGATATTCTTGTTGGTTTCTTGGTGATCTCTCTTGTGCACTACCTCTGGAAGAGTTTTTCTAAGGTTGTGTGGTGTTTCCCAGTTGCTTCATGCTAGTTATCATAGCAATTGCAATAACAATTATAGTTGCAGCAACTACAGTTGTAGTTACCAGTTGCGCCAATTATGTTGTGCGGTAGTGATGTGCCTATCTTGCGCCAGTTCTGTGGTGAATCAGTTTTCAACCCTCGCTAGGGTTTGACAATAAGAAGAGATAAGTATTTGTTTCTTCATTGTTGGTTTTCTCTTGTGATTAAATCATGTTCATGGTTGTATTGGAATATTCTCTCTAAGAAAATTTGGATGGGTTTTTCCCCAAGTTTGGGGTTTTCCCAGTATAAATATTTGTGTCTTCTTGTGCTTGTTTATTTTTTGCTTATATATTTTAGTATACGATTATTGAATGTTAAAAGAAGATAAAAAAATGATATGGTAAATCTAATGTGAACAAAGCTAATGAAAATCTAACATGGTGTCAAAGCAGGTTTCCTTCGGAATAGTCTAATCACTGGAAGGAAGATCATGAGATTTGCCACATTACTGAGTTGCCACATTGATGGTTGATAGTTTGTTGTTGTGTCTTTTCCAACAAACCTTGATATGATTTGCAATGAAGTGATATATTGATATTTCGTGCACATCTCATGATAACTTTTCATCTATGGCAATTGCATTCCAAACGTATTTTCAATTTCCTATTCACTATGATACTAGGAGAACACTCTTGGCATCATTGTGCCATAATACCTTTACTCACATCTTATATTACATTCATGAATGCACGAAGAGACAATGAACGATTAGAACTGAAATTCTAAATCACTTGTTAGCATATTGGTTTGAAAAATCCTTAATGCCTAGCATTTCTAAGGATGTGGCCCTATCAGTGGAGGTCACTAAGGAGTATATCATCTTAAAATCCACACAACTAGACTTATTTTATTCTCATTATTAAATGTTTTATGATATTATTCCAAATACTATGTGTTTTGATATTGATCCTACAAAATATTTCCTAAAACTTCATGTCAATGGTATGGTTGGTTATGTTGGAAATGTCACGGTTAATCAGGTGATGGCCCAAATGGGATATATGTCCATGTATACCAACTTTGTAATATACCTATTGTATATTACAATGTCATTAATTACTAATTAAATCGTTAATGTAATAATTATTACTTGTAATGTAAAGTCACTTCCTTTTACAAAAAATGTGTGACTCTACTCGTGTACGTGTATTTATGCACGTTATTGTACATTTGAATAAGACAATGAATAATAAATTTATAAAATATTAAATATATATTTTATATATATATAGTTTCCATCTTCCAATTGGTATCAGAGTAGTTCATTCCCATGACCTCCAAACCCTCCCACGGCTTCTCCAACTCTCCTCGCAACCTCCAAACCCATGACCTCCATTCACCCCTCTCCCACTTCCATGCATTCCAGATTCCAGTGACTGTACACATATGAAATCCCTCGCCCACTTCGCATCAACTCCTACAAACCATGACCTCCATTTCTCCCTCCCTTCACCCTCCATTTCTCCCTTCATATCTCAACTTGTTGCCATCTCCACGAATTTGATCTTTGTTCGAGGCCCACGCACTCCCACTCCCATGCATCTGCAGTCCCTCACCCACACTCATCTGTAGTCCCTCGCACACTCACATCTGCAACCTACCCCTTGTCCACATTCCCTCGTCCACTCCTCCCATTTTTGACTTGCATTATCCCTCATCTCGCCACCCTCCATTCCGACTTCCTCTATTCCTCCATGTTACACATCAAAATTCCATACTTAAGTGTCACAAGTGTTGCAAAGTGTTGTATGCACCTTACTAAGTGTCGCATGCACTTTTTCAAGTGTCACATGCACCTTACTAAGTGTTTCATGCACTTTTCCAAGTGTCACAACTCATTGACACCGTGAAAGACATTTTCCATGACCCCTAATTCATATTGGAGGAAGAAACCCATCATTTCAAGGCCAGAAACATACTTTTCACTTGGAAATTCGACCATTTTTTGATCATTTATGAAGGGTGGACCCCCCTGGAAATGCTAGGGGAGTGCCACTTTATAGGGTGGTGCCCCTTGGCCTTATTTATGGAGAACCACTACATAGGGTGTTTCCCCCTTGGCCTTATTTAGGGAGTGCCACTGGTGCCCTGTCTCTAACTTGGGGGGAGCGCCATTTTGGTTAGAGGAAAATGTGGTGAATCTCGCCTTTTCTTAAGGGACAAATTTGAAGAAATGAGATTGCTTTGGGTTTAATCCTATCCTATGGAAATATCTTAGGATTAAATCCCAACTCATGGAGCCATATTCGCAACCACTTCCCTTATTATCTCACGATAGTTGAGCCTCCCAATCCTATAAATTGAAGGCATTTCCAAGGTGAAGGGGGGAATATTTTAGGTGTTAAACCTTTGATCATAGGGGAAGGAATCCATGTGGTCATCATCATTTTGATCTCAATAATTTCATGCAAGAGGCTGGATGAGAAGAAATTGAAGAAGGTATTGCAACGTCAGACATGGCTTGTAAGTGCTTGTAACTTGTTTTTCAAATTAATATTAACTTAGCATATTCCTTTCTCTATTGTGTTCATGATAGTGTCTATACTTAAGCTAAATCAAGTATAGATAGATCTGTTTTTTAAGTAATGAAATCCAGTAAAAGTAGAAAGGTTTTATCTTGTATTGCAGGTCTCTTTGATCTTTGAAGGAATTGTAACAACGAGTAAAAAGGACAAAGAAACGAGGACAAACTTTAGGAAACAGGTGTGTCTTCCTCCTTCTGTCTATAGGATAATTAACTAGATCTATAAGGAAAGTAGCAACCATTTTTTTACTTCTTTATTTGGACCAAATAAGGGGTCTTGGTCCAAAGGGGACCTTAACCTGTATGCAGGGTAAGATTCCTCATAACAAAAAAAATGGCAAGTCCATTGGGGAAGGACTTTGACTAGTATTTCCTTTGGCTCATATTGAATCCTTGCTTGTGATTAGATATTGTTTGTTTGATTCTTGATTCTGAGTTATTTCCCCTTCCCTCTTATTTCTTGAAGATTTTATAGAGTCATTGATTGAGTCTTTTCTGAGTTTAAGCTTTTTGGAAGCCATTGATTGAGTCCTTCTCTCCCTTTAGAGAGTGACACCCACCAAGTGATCGATCTGATACCATCGTCAGTTGATCCCACTCTCCTTTTAGAGAGTGAAGTCGATACCACTCACATTTTCCTTGTTAATACTTATTCTACCATACAAGGGGAATTTCTCCTCCTACTTTTGAACCTACTCCAAGTAATGAGTCCATTCGTTTCGATTGGAAATGGACAACCGGACCTCGTCTTCCTTCCTACTTACCTTTACAAATCTTTGTTCAGTTTTGTGGTAGGATAATCCCTCAAACTATCATAGATGAAGGTGCTTCCATTAGTATTCTATCCTCAACTGCTTGGCAAGCTTTGGGTTGTCCTTATCTTGTGTCGGTCACCCATAATATGTTATCTTTTAACAAACGATTCACTCGGCCTTTAGGAATCCTTTCTCAATTACCCATTACTTTAGGAGGGAAAATTGTCTATATTGATGTTATGGTAGTTCACAACCCTTTCGATTTTACTTTTATCCTTGGACGAGATTATGTCTACACCATGAAAGATATCGTGTCCACTCTCTTTCAAGTGATATCTTTCCCTTATAATGGAAACATTGTGACTATCGATCAAATTTAGTTTGTTGATCCTCATTTGAATGTCAGTCACCCTCCTTCCCTAAATGGTCCTTATATGGAAGTGGTATTGCCCCCGCCATAGGTTAATTATGTGGCAACATGTCTCATCCATTCAGTGCCAGATGAGGCTTCTTTCTACTTAGATCTGGTATTTGACATGGTGATCTCTTCAATAGGGCTATTAGAGCATGATCTCCTTACCCCTATTGTGGCCCTCGATATGTATTCCTTCCAGAGCGTTGTTCTTTCATCCAATGAAGATCTCTTGGAATCCATGATTGAGGCATGTCCCTTGACATGTATTCCTTCTAGAGCATTGTCCTCTTGGAATACATGATCAAGAAGAGGTCATGAGAATAGTTTTATTTTAGGTTCCAAGCTCATAAAAAAATGAAACCAGAGTCAAGCACAATTATTTTTTCTATGTCAAGATCGTAAAAAAATGAAACAGAGGTCTAGGAATCGAACCCATAGGTTATGAGAATAGTTCTTTTCCTATGGTAATCTCATTAAAAAATGAAACAGATGCCTCTCCTATTGAGTCAAGTCTTTCATTAGAACTCGTACCTGAACCTTCATTTCATCCACCTAAGTCAGTTGATCCTCTTTCTTCCTCCCTCTCTAGTGAACATTTTCCTATTAGTAACCAAGAGTATATTGGGTATAGACATTGGTGATAGGAGAACATTCGGTGAATGAAATTAATCTTGGGGGGAATGTATCCAACCTTTGGACATCATGTTGTAGTTAAGTCACTAGCTTTTCAGCTGGGGGAAAATTACCAACCACCCATGGGTACCACTCGAGCATAGTTCTTTTTCTATTTCAATCTCGTTAAAAAATGAAACAGATTGATTGCTTAATGGTTGTGCTTGCCGCTACTTTGTGCTATCTTCAGTCTCACTTTCTTATAGCCATTGCAATTATGATTCACGCTAGTCATTCACATCACACTACTTCCATTTTGCAGTAACACTCTAGAGAGACACAATGTTAAGAGTGATCCTCGCTTGGAGGTCATTCCTATCATAACATAGTAGTATTTTATAGAACGAGCTTAGTCTTTGTTATTTCTCGTGCTCATAAATACTTGAGAATAGGTTTTTCGATATTAGTCTTTGTTCTTTCTCATGCTCATAAATACATGAGAATAGGTTACCAAGATCAGTATTTGTTATTTCTTGTGCTCATTAATACATGAGAATAGGTTACTAATTATACTTTTATCTCTTTTTTGGACTCGTAAAATCTATACAAAAAAGGAACTCTTTGGAGTCTCCTTTAAGCTCTTTTTAGACTCCCTAAACATGAAAAGATTGTAGAGTGATCGTGTTTCCTTTCACACTCATTAAAATGTTTGAAAGGGAATATTTTGAGCGGTAGTTTATCTCTTTTTTGGCCTCGTGAGACTAATTATGAAAAAGGAATACTCTAGTCAATCATGACTACAAGAGTTCTCCTTTGTATTGTTTACCACTTTTTTTGGGTTTGGGAGACTAAATTTACAAAGAAGTCACCCATGGAGTCATCTTTAAGTTCTTTTCGGACTCTCTAAACATGAAAAACCACCTATTTTACCTTCTATGGGCTCATAAAATTATGCATTGAAGGACCTATGTGGGACCAATCCCCAAGACCCATACAGGACCTAACCCCTCCTTCTCCAGGTTCATTAAACATATTTTGAGGGACTCATCAAAGATGAGATACACCGAGCACATGTTATCCTCCTCAAGCTCGTTAAAAAACAAAGAGATACTCACCAATCATGGTGGGGGCTAAATTGAAAGAAGTGGGTCAAGTTTTTTCGAATCCATTATGACAGCTATTGTTGTCACCCTTGAACATGGCACATGTTATTGTCTCATCTTATAGTTGGGTAATATGCTTATCTCTAAGTCATACCAATTCCATGTGTCGTTATACTTTTTAGTTCCAATCCAAGAGTTCTCTTATTATCATCACATTATGTTCTTGATACTCATTGAGTCAACACTGTCAATTCATTGGTCGTGCATCACAATGTTCAAGGTAAGTTTCACTTCAAACCATCTATCTGGAGTATTACCAGTGTCCATTCCTGTTTCATTCCATACTCATTTAATCCACCATATTACATCACTTTCATGTTTCAGTTTCGTTTCGATGATGGGGATACATCATGGCCCTCCTTCGACGAGTCTTTTCCTATTGACTTTGTCACATCATCCAAGAATTAGTCTTAGAAACTAGTTATTACCTTGGGACTTGCATGCCTCAATGGTAGGACTCCTCGCTTCTGACAGTAGGTTTGTACCATTGACCTCTAATAGGATGATTCCATGAATGTTCAACCTCAACTCATTTATTCACATTCATTGGAATGTACTAAAGGTACCTTGGGAATCATTGTCATGATTGGTGATTTCCCTCTCACTTGTTAACGGTATACCTCAATGATCGGTAATAAAGTGGTTTCTACCATGTTCGACATCAAGTCATCTATTCACATGGCTAGATTCATACCATTTCAGGATCAAGACAAATACCTTGGGTTGGGCGCTCACCTTGTTATATTCTTTTCTTGTTTAATATCCATGTTGGTGATCTTATTGATACATATACTTCCACATAGATCCACATTGTATTGATCCATGGCTATGTTTTGTCTTCTCATAGCTCCATTGTGTATTTTTTTGTGGTTGGGATCAGTTCATGTCATGGAGGTACAGATCCACATTATATCTCTAGTGGCCATATCCTTAGTCAGTATTCTCTTGGACCATAGTGTATTGGTCGGTGACCATGCTTTGAGTCAACTTGTATTCTGAGCATAGGTATGCCTACCTCGGGAATGAAGCATATATTTATATTGTTTGATGGTTGTTTGTATCTTATGCAAGGTTATCCTACTCCAACACCTTTGCATTGAATAATTTGTAAAGTTTTTCGGCCATCAGTTTCTCTATTGAACTCACACTTTAGGGGGCATCTGTTACACCTCAAAATGCCACACTTAAGTGTCGCAAGTGTCGCAAAGTGTCGTATGCACCTTACTAAGTGTCGTGTGCACTTTTTCAAGTGTTGTATGCACCTTACTAAGTTTCACATGCACTTTTCCAAGTGTCACAACTTGTTGACACTGTGAAAGATATTTTCCATGACCCCTAAGTCATATTGAAAGAAGAAACCCATCATTTCAAGGCCAGAGACATTCTTTTCACTTGGAAATTCGACAATTTTTTTATCATTTATGAAGTGTGGCACCCCACTGGCCATACTAGGGGAGCACCACTTCATAGGGTGTTTCCCCCTTGGCATTATTTAGGGACCACCACTAGTTCCCTATCTCTAACTCAGGGGGAGCACCACTTTGGTTAGAGGAAAATATGGTGAATCCCACATTTTCTTAAGGGACAAATCTGAAGAGATGAGGTTGTTTTGGGTCGAATCCTATCCTATTTAAATATATTAGGATCAAATACCAACTCATGGAGCCATATCCTCAACCACTTCCCTTATTATCTCATGGTGGTTGAGCCTCCCAATCCTATAAATTGAAGGCATTTCCAAGGTGAAGGGGGGAATAGTTCAGGTGCCAAACCTTTGATCCTAGGGGAAGGAATCCATAAGGGAATCATCATTTTGATCTCAATACTTTCATGCAAGGGTTTGGATGAGGAGAACTTGAAGAAGGTACTGCAACGTTGGACATGGCTTGTAAGTGCTTGTAACTTTTTTTCCAAATTAATATTAACTTGGTCTATTCCTTTCTCTATTATGTTCATGATAATGTCTATACTTAAGTTAAATTGGGTATATATTTATCTAACAAAATCTATTAGAAGTAGAACAGTTTTCTCTTGTCTTGCATATCTCTTTAATCGTTGAAGGAATAGGAACAACGAGGAAAAAGGATAGAGAAACAAGGACAAACTTTGAGAAATGGGTGTGTCTTCATCCTTCTATCTATAGGTTAATGAACTAGATCTATAAGGAAAGTAGAAACCATTTTTTTACTTATGTCTTTGGACCAAAGAAGGGGTCTTTGTCCAAAGGGGAGATTAACTTGTCTGCAAGGTAATATTTCTCATAACACTCCATTCTGACCTACCCCTCGTCCACTCCTCCCACTTCATTTGTCCAACTCTTTTCCAACTCCTCCTACTCTACTCATCTGATCCAGGTGGATATTCGTGGCCACCCACCTTTTCCGACTGGCTCAAAACAGTTTTCTGGCAATTTTGGCAATTTACTATTTTTAGCAGGTTTTAACTTCCGGGGCCATTTTGAGGGCCTAAATGAAGTTTTTTTGAGATCTAGGTTCTCAATGATAGTCAAAGGCATAATTGATCCCCCAAAATGAATCTCCTCGACAATACCTTTCCAACAAGCTATCACACGCCTAAAAT
>SNQJ01S0039826.1:7886-60338 GCA_010110895.2 Picea sitchensis
TTAAGTAATAGTTTTTAGTCTTCATAAAAATTTTGGGGTAAAATGAAGAGAGTAAGAATTTAATTAAAATATGTGGATTTAAAATTGTAAAGAAGAATTTAACTTGTGAAAGTGTAAAAGATACTAAATCATTAATAAAAAGGAAAAGAGGTTAATTTGCGCAACTGCCATTTTTGGCTCTAATGAAAAGGGGAAAGAAGGAAATAATAAAAATTAGGAAACTAAGGAATGGAGGAAACATAATAAAGGAAAGAGAGAACTTATGGTAAAAAGCAAGAGTTCAACTTAGTAAAGAATCTGCATTCAAGAACCTTCTAATTTTGAACTGACTTAGCATTTTCATTTAAGGGAAAGTACTTAAAACCTGTGAGGGAATCTAGGGGCACCTAGGAGTAAATTTAGGAGTAACTCTAGGTGGGTGAGTGAAATGAGACATTTATTAATTTAAAGAAAATAATAGGGTCTTAACATGATAAAAACAAATTATTATTTTTATATCATAGGTCTTGGTCTCCTCTAGTGTCACGTAACTCATTCAAAAAATGGTTAAGCCGACAAAAAGTTATAGCAAAAATAAGAGAGGTATGTATCTAACAAAAATAGATTAAAAATAGAATAACAAAAATAGATATAAGTGAAGACAAGAATATATTAAAAATAGTAAACAATATTAATTTAGAATATATATATATATATATATATTTGGAATGTCCATAGACGACTCTATCTATGTCTATATTTTCATCAAAAATTGAATTGTTTAGCCCTTAGAAAATTAAGGTCAAAGATAGAGATATAGAGAGGTATTCACAAAAATGCAGGTTTTTATCAATTTGCATAACAAACCACTAGGTTTGCCATCTCGAACCTAAATTAGAGCCAACCAAGTCACCATACACGTTGCTAATCCCCCACCCAAAAAGAAATCAACTCAAAAGAATGTGCATATGTTCTTAAGAATGTCCACACATTCCTAATAGTGCACATGCACTACAGGAATGTTCATGCATTCCTAAGAGCACGCATGCACTCTTATAAGTTATTTGATATTTTTCATTCCCCCATCCCTCTCTCTCTCTCTCTCCTACATCTACGCCCTATGTTTGTCTCTCTCTCTCTCTCCCTCACACTCCTATACATGTAAGGCCTAGACATAGAAAGACTTAGAAATCACAAGGCATGGAAAGACATAGGGGTAAATTCACGGAGCTGGGTAACACTTTCGTGACAATCTGATCTCCAAAATTCTGAAAAACATTTTTTCGACCGACCTAATATTTGTTTTCGGTCGAAATATATTTCTTCCGGCCGAAATATTTTTCGGTCGAACCTTTGAACGTCAAATCGAATGGTACAGTGACGACGCCCTCGATTTTCGTGTAGAATTTTAGTCGGACGATTGTTTTTCATCCAAAAATCTATTTTCGACTGAAAGATATTCAGGTTGAAAAAAAAATTCGGTCGAAAGAATGTTTCGTACGAACTATTCTTTCGGCCGAACTATATTTTCGACCGAAATATTTTTTCAGCCCAAAAATGATTATATATTAACCAAACATCGTAATTGTAACATTTTTCTCATCTCTTGGCAGTTTTGATAGTGAGTGACCTCTTGGTGAGTGATAGTGAGTGACATTTTCGCAAGTGATAATGAGTGATAGTGAGTGACATTTTAGCAAGTGATAGTGAGTAATCTCTTGGCGAGTGTGTGGGAGCTCTTGGCATGAACGTCGGACTGTCGTGTTGGCGAGGGGTCCTGCAGGTGGTCGGGTGGGCCGAGCTACAAGTAAGCCTAAACTTTAGTTGTAAATTTAAATTTATATTATGTAATTTATAATTTTTATTTTAATTGTAATTTTTAATTTTTAATTTTAATTTATATGGTGTATTTTTACTGTGACTTGGTCGTGGGGGCTAGCCCTATGGCCAAGCCATGGCCATGCCAATGGCATGGCCATAGGGTTGGGGCCCTATGGCCAAGTCACAATCCACTTCATATGATACATGATTTAACTTTGAGTGTTATTGTTTTCAAGGTAAAACAAATTTGCATAGTTTTGATTTCAATCTGTTTTGGGTTTGATTCACATATTCTTGAAACCGTTTAGAACATAGTGAAATCACGAGTCAAATATCATAATTCTTCCTAGTATGGAAATAAAGTTGGGGTTTAATTTTTGTTTGAATTTGGATTGGTACAAAATCTTAGCTTGAATTAGTCGAAATTTACCTTTACAATTTGTTTAAACATTCATATTTTAAAAATAAAAACTTATCTTTCCTGGAAAAAATAAGAATTTTATTTCCCTTATGCCTTGTCCGCGAGTAACTAAAAGAGATGTGAGGATATTTATAAAAATCATAATAAAATAAAAATAAACTTGTATAGTTCATTCTTAACCCTCTATCTTTTCGACATCTAAAAAATTATATGAATATTTATTGAATCCAAGATTAAAATGAATTTACTATGATGTGTAATAGTTCAAAAGATTGCATTCTCATTATAAAAGTGTTATAAAATTCTATGCATAAATGTGTTATATATTATGGTACAGCTAGAAGAAATATTTCCCCTACCAGCATGATAACAAAACTGGGTTTGGCCTGTAGTAGATCTTCAAACACAGTGATGTCAGTTTCTAAAACTGTCAGAGTAATCGATGAGTTAAAAAAACAAAAAAAAGTATGGTACTTTTCATGCCTACGTCATTGACATTGTCACATGGTCTTTTATTTGTGGATTTTTAGCGTTCCCATGGCTTGGCCACAGGGCTGGACCCCCACAACCAAGTCATAGTCCACGTGGTTGTGACTTAGCCGTGGGGCCCAACCATGTGGCCAAGTCATTGACGTGCCCACTGGATCGTAATGACTTACATTAGTGTATGTACTTGTAAATTCAAATTTTGTTTCTGTGAATTTTTACATGTTACGTTATGCAACAATCCAAGCATGTAGCATTGATTGAATCATATTGATCCACCATAGAGTATGTATACATTGGTTAATTTAATCCTGAAATTATATATATGTTTAACATGCAAGGATCCATTAGGTCGATCAAGAAAGTTATTTTATGTTGATTATTGTTTTTTTTTTTAAATAAAAGCAGAACCTTTGTATTAAACTATCAAAATAGACATACAACTGGCATGCATGGGCCAGCTGTCCTGCCAACAGAGGAAACCAGGACAGATGGCATGTCCACTGTAATAGCAAAAATTAGACGTAGAATTACGCCACCCTGCCCGAGGGAAACCAGGGGTTTTGTTCACTGAGTGCAACCACGCAAGAAAGACTAAACTGTAGCAAGTTAAGCTAGAAGTCGGGGGAGCCATAGCTCTAATACATAGCAAAAGAAAAAACATGAGAAATCAAAAGAAACCAGAACCTAGTCCGTCGGAGTGTCGCCATTGCCGGGAAGAGCGAAGGGTGGCGCGCAGGTAGGACATTGACGTCGTGGAGAAGCTTTGGAGTATGCCGCGTATAGCATGTCCAGACGCTGGCTGATGCTCATGGTTCGGAAGGCCTGATCATCCACCAAGATGCGTAGGTCGAAGATCAGTTGGAGGTGGTCAGGATGCAGCAGCGGCGGCGGGGGTGGCGAATTTCGTCCTGGCTCCACTCCTTCATATTTCAGCTCCGGTTCCCTTGTCTTGCAGTCCGACGGAGGTCTGTGCTCTTGCTCCCTAGCGTTGAGGTCTGGTGGCTCCTCCTCCACTACGCAGGCCTCGTAAATTTCACTAGGAGTGGTGGCAGGCTGTGGAAGATTATCCAGGTTGGAAGCAGTTGGCGGAATCTCGAAGCGCGTCGGAGGAACGACAAGCATCCTGTTTTTGGGGAAGTCCGCAGGGAACGTAATAGATAGGTCCTCCTCCACATAAGTTCGAGGCGGCGAGGGTGCAATGGTGGCGCCTCCTCTGCGGTTTTTCTTGGCCACTTGAAAGGCCTGAACAAACCTCTAGTGGCGCTTTCTGCAGGATTCTGGTGCACGCCAGCTGGTGCCTCAACGAGGCCGACCCCGAATTCATGGCATGATGAACGGGAGGGTCAGACTGTCGGCTCTGTGATGTTGAACTAGCTGGGGCAGAGTCGTGAACAAGGTGGGAGGTCTACTTCCCTGGTAGCTACAATGAACAATGCCCGGGGCTGCGATATACATTAATGCCATGAATTGAGTGTTATGGCCTTCCATTCCCCATCCACGCGCGAGGAGCTCCATCAGCACTTAGTGTTTATGGAGGCAGGGACTCGACTTAACTTCTCGCAACCGGGAGGGTGGCCATTATTAATGGCGTGCTCTGTTGGCTCCTCCACGTGCCCAGGCTGCGCCTCCATGTGTCCCAGCTGACCGCATAACACCCCATCCGGGGTTTATGTTGATTATTGTTATTTCGAATGCATGAACTGAATAATTGTGGGAGATATTATTTTCTGTAATATAATTAAGTATATATTCCACATATAGTGTAAAAAGCTTTGACCAGAAATTTCGTCTCAAGAGAATTTGAAGAAAGGTTGTAGTCTCTTCAGTTCCATTGCTTTAGTTAATAAGAATAACATATAGATCAATTCTTCCTACTTCCACACATTTCTTGGTACCGTGTAACATTTATATTTATGTTTATTTTAAATTTGTTAATTAGTATTTAGATTTTAGATTTGGTATGTGCGCATTTGTTCTGATCCAGTTTAGATTTAAAGACAATATTGTATTCAAATATTGTATTTCATTCTTTTGGTTATATTCAAATATTATCTGACGGAAATCTTCTTAATCTTTTTAATAAATAATATTTCTTGTAAATATAATACAAATAAATCTACTTCTATTTCTTTTTCTTTAAATATAAATCTATTATTCTATTTTTTTAAATATAAATCTGTTCTTCTATTTATTTTTCTTTAAAGATAAATATGTTCTTATATTTACAAATAACTCTGTAAATATAATATATATATATATATATATATATATACAATAGAAAAATTTTAAAGCATATATTTTTAATTTTTTTATAATAAATTTAAAAATAAAATTGGAAGACAATTTAAAAATAAAATAGGAAGGCAATTTAAAAATTACTTGTTTGTATGTTCAAATTATACACACAAACAATAAATTTATAAACAATATGGATTTACTTAAAAATGGGAATTTGATATAGACATAAATAAATAATTTACGAACAATATGGATTTAGATAATTTGACATAGACATTTAACAATCACATATTAAGTTTTTAAATTTGATATAGACATTTAACAATCAAATATTAAGAATAAAGTAAGCATTTAAGTGATTAGTCTGTGCCTGAGCAGTCGGTCAGGAGATGAATCGATTGTCTTTCACTCTGGTGTTAAAGACTTAGATTCAAATGCCTTTCTTTTCTGTGCATAGATAATATCTTATTAAAATTGGTTGTGACTTGGCCACGGGGGCCAACCTTGTGGCCAAGCCATGGGCACGACAATGGCTTGGCCACATGCCTGGATTCCTGCAGCCAAGTCACAGTCATTTCAAACATTTTGTATTTTATAAAAATTTCATACAAAATTCAAACTGTCCAACTTTTTATTTCAAACGTTTTGTATTTTATAAAAATTTCAAATATTTAGGAATTCAATTTATAAATCCATTTTCACATATGTAATATTAGAGTATCATAAGTTATAAATATTATTTTATAGATTGTTGATTCCGGAAATCCTTGTTGTAGTTACCACTTTATCTTGCCTCAGCTATTTCTCCACTTTGATTAATGCCTATTTCAATTTCTTCATATTTCCATGAGTCTTGGTCACATGTTTGTGTAATACATGACTGACCTACTTGTGTAGATTTGGTTTTTCCTTGAAATTCATTTGATCAACATTTAATGTAATATTCTTGGCTTTTTAGTTAGCAACTAACTGAATTTCACTTTTTTCAATCTCTAGAACAACCAAATTCAACACTCACTTTTGATAAGGCTTCTCTTCCAAACCATGGACTCTTATCATAGTAAAATGCTCAAAAAGGAACCAGTCTCCCACTTTGGTGTTGTTTTGTAATTGTAGTGACCCTTTGACTAAAGGAATAACTATAACGAATACTTCATTTTGGATAGTAAAGTCTAATATAGACATAAAAGAGTTTACATAATGCAAAAAACCTTCACTAGTGACATGATATCTTACCATAGACATCCACTTAAAATAACCCATATGTGAGTAGTTTTGATGGATTACCATATCGATCAAGTGAGACTAGTACCTGAATGACTTGGTACCCCTAAAATTTAAAAATTGTTGGTGCATTGTATTTTCCAAGAACTTGCAAAATTCAAACTTTATGAAGGTTTGATTCTCGAGGTGTGACAAGTCTACTAGGAAACCCAAAAACAATGATATCCATTATAAAACTATTATAAATAAAAACAAAATTTGAAACATAGGCAATATATTCACTGAAGTCATTCCCTCAACCTCCAGAATAGATACACCGAAACATAGGTAGCATATTCACTATTATAACATTGGAATATGTTATAACATATTACAATGTAATATTTTATAACATATTACTATAACATATAATTACATTGTAATATGCTATAGTAATATATGTTATGACATATTACATTGTAATATGTTATGGAAAATCTGCATTAATATAGTACTCAACAAATAGAAAACAAACAGTGAAACATAAGTAGTATATTCACTGTAGTCATTCCCTCAACCTCCAGAATAGATACACTGAAATATGTAACAATCACTTTGCATTGAGAGTGAATCTGATAAACGACATCAATATTTCATGTCAAAGCCTCGTTTACAAAGCTAGATGAAAGAACTATTTTAAAATCTACAAAATATCACGTACAATAGATAGAAAAAAACCTTGAAACATGGGGAAAATGTCCGTTGCAATTATTCCCACAACATTAATATGTTACAGTACTTTGCACTGTAACAAAAAGACACAAGTAATGAACATTTCATGTCAATGTCTCATTTACAGAACAATAAGAAATAACAAATTTAAATCCAAATGTCTAAATCGAATTCCAATACTAAGATACCAATTATGATTCCTCCAAAAGTCAATCTAGTTTCTATTTTCAACAAAGAAGGGCTTAAAAATATGAAGACTCAAAAATATAATAGAATTAACGATACCTAAGAAAATTGATAAGAACACAACAAAAAGATCATAGCAGAAATGAAATTTGAACTTGCATCATCATTCTTGTGATTAGTTGCATATACGTTAGATTGAAACTCTACACTCTTAACTATATTGTAATATTCACATAGCTCATACAGGTAAGATATGAATCTGATTCCATTGCTTTATCTCTCTCTTAATTAGAGTAAGTAAAACCCATATGTATTAGATAAGAGTATATACCCTTTGAAAGACCCTTGTTAATGATATATTACACTTTGTATTTACACAAGCATTTAGTTGAAGATGAGCTTCTATTACCCTTGGGATAAGATACTAGTTGAAGATGGTGATGTATTACCCTTTGTATTTGCACAAGCATTGGAATCACTCGGCCAAGTACTGGTTGTCCACAAGATTTCTGACAGGATGGATCTACCAAAATGATTCAGAGGCCATTCTCAGCCCCTGTATTGACGGGGTCACTGGAAGAAGGTCGGTAAGAATATTAAAATCACCTTATAACCGCATATAAACGAATGTTTAGTAGTGTCAAATCATCTAATTACATATGCTTAGTATATAAAAAGTTCCATCATAAACAAAATTCCAACAATTTGCAATCATATAATACATTTTCTCTATTAATGCCCCCCAAGTGTAATACATACCTGTTGATACTTAGTGCCATTTCTTTGTAGATGGAAGATTTCTTCCATCCAACCAAACATGGCATAAAGTTAATCGTTTATTTTCATGGACTATGCTCCATACCTATTGGATGCATGAAATATGATTTCCCATATAGATAATCGCTACTCCGTTACCATACTTTAACCCATGTACTCTTGGCGGATTTACCAAGGTTATTTGTGCTAATATTAAGAAACCAAAATATATTTGAAATGGGCATGGGTAGTGGAGTTATGCATCAACCTATTATAATTGTATCTAACATAAAGAACATTTCTATTAATTTTGTCTTATTTTTTTTTCTTTCTTCATATTTTTTGTTGGTCAATGTTGGAGATATTAACTCGTACTCGTCTTGTGATTAAATTTTAATGAATTTGAAAAGGATATATATTGAGGAGAGAGGTCAACATGGGATTATACAAACATTTTTTGCAAACCCTCTAGGCTCTCCCAGGAAGCAAGAAGAGGAACTCCTTCTTCAACTGAGACTTCGAGTGACCAACGACAATCTCGTCTAAGGATATTATCAAAGGAGTATGTGAATAGATAAATTGCATAATGTTCTTAAGAAAGTGCTATGGATGCAACCTTCTTATATAAGTTGTGCATTGATCCTCCTACACCTGAGAATGTAGGGAATACCTCAGGACAAGAGAATATTTTTTGGTAATTTTTTTTTATTTTGTTTATTTTTGTTGTATTTTTGTGTATTTAAATTTATGTCAAGTTAAATGTTGTAATTACTTTCAAATGTGTGTGTAGACAATGAGTTTAGAGTAAGGGACAACAATGAAAGAGAGAGTGGGTGTCACAAAGATTCTAATATTGGTGCAGAGGGTGAAGGTGGATTTAGGAGGCTGCGTTATCAAGAAACATAATATTACATGCCTACGTCCACCTATCCTTCGGATATTGGTGATGAACTTACCTGGGAATGGATTACTGAAGCAATGACCCTTGATCAATGCTTAGGTGTTAAAAGGAGGTTGGAAAATGATTTGGAGGTCTTGGAACTCCCTCAAGAGAGTAAACAAATCTTGCATATTGTTTTTCATTCATTGCAAAAATTTATGGATGTATATCAAAAGATGGGGCCAACCACTGACAGTTTTATCGATCTAATGAGGTGAAAAAAGTCATAGGTGATGGGCCCTAATAAATGGTATGCAGTAAAATACAAAGTTTTAAAAGAAAATGCAATTTTGATGTTCAGTTTCAAAGATGGGCCAAAACCAAAGATGTTGAAGGTGTAATATCTTAAGCACCTTGACATTGTAGGACATCTGTATAACATATTTTTGGTAGCATATGGGAAATTGTCATGGAACGATGAGGTTCCACACTATTTTGAAAGAAACTTTTATGCAGATTTTTTCATGGACATACAACTTGAATATATTATTCTACTGTCCGATTATTATAGGACTTGTAAACGACAGACATATGATCGAAAAGGGGCATATCGAAATGAGACATTGTCGAGGCCTCCACGACGTTTAGTATATCACCCATCAGGAGAAGTTTCTTCACATTCAGAGTTGCGAGCTTCATAAGAGGTTGGAAAAGAGGCTAGGAAAAGAGATGATTTTTTATGGAATTGATGTTGGCTTGAACCATCAGCGAGTGGAAGTCAATTCCTGGGCCATATTTGTTTATAAAACAGATGTGGAGTTAGATACCATGTCAGTAGAAGATCTTAAGGAGTATGCAAAATTTTTCCATGATGGTTGGAAGAAGGTCATTCAGAATGATGACCTGAACAACAGACTGGTATGTGTTCTAGTTAGTAAATTTTTTATGCATTTTAGGATAGTTTACTTCTAATTTTAGATTTAAATATCATTGTATCTATAGAAATAATCTAGTTTTTATTGTCATTAATTTTAGTTTGGATATATGTTAAATGAATATCCAATAAATACAGGACTTGATTCCACAAGTTTAAATTTGGATGGGTTGAATCAGGTATTTGTTTTCTAATATCCACAGATCAACACTTTAGTTGTCCAATCTCCAATATTTTGAATAAGATCAACAACATTTATAATTTTGTATAAATGTGAACACATTGAATCCTAGATTTAGTTCTTAGTTGTCTTGTTCATGTATCCCTATTCCATCTCCTACTACTTGGGGAGGCTTGTCTCAATTATCATTGGGAGAGTTTGAAGAAGGTGAGAGTTCATAGGTATCATTTAATGTGTTAAAATCATTTAAATTTAATGTGTTATAATCATTTAAATTTAATTTTCAAATTTTTAAATTTGAAATGCGTTATATAGGGTAATGTGGAGAAGAGAGTACCCAAGAGTGTGCTTGGGAGGGAGATTGGGATTGAGGAGGAAGCAGAGGAAACACCCATACCTAGGAAATATGCGTCCATTCACGATGATTCATAAATGTATGTTCATTGAACATTAGTGAGTTTTAATTTGCTATTATGTTGGGGTTTTATATAAAAGTGTTCAAGCTTATTTTGAATAAGCTTATATTTTTTACTTTTATCAAATTTTAGTTTTCTCAAATTTTTAGTTTAGTCTTTCCTATTAAACATTTTGATTAATTATTTTGAAATATATAGAACCCCTATATAATCTTATCGTTGTCTTAAATGGTGTACATTCAAATTTATTTAAGTGTAGATCATGATGAAGACCTAATTTTGAACTTGAACATATGATTATTTGAGAACAGACTCTATCCCACATCAGAAAAGGGAAAGTTTCTAAATTTTCTTCGATTGCATTCCTTGCTTTCTTGTCTAAGAATGGTGTAGTATGGAAATTTTTGTTTTCTACATACAACGAAGTGAATTCCTTCTTGCTAGGGTATTGTCAAACTCTTAACTAAATTGGTTACTAACCATGAAAACCAACATTCAAGTATATTTACAAATAAGCTATGCATATGTATATGTGAGATAGCTCACACATATTGTATATGTGAGCTAGCTCACACATAATTTCAAAGATCATTTGATTATATGTAATATGAATACATTCCAAAGATGAAATATTTAAATGGTATTTGAAGAATGACTTAATATACATGTGCAGATTTGAGTTTTCTTCATGTACATGAAATATTATATCAGAACATCTATTCCACCGCAGAAAGAAGAGATAATTATTTTTCAGAAGAATAGTTTTTAAAATGGATATTTGTGAACTTTCATAGATATAAGTAGTTTTTTGGAAGAATGGATTAAACAATAATCATCAAACTCCTTACTGTAATATTCACCTCCATTGTCTGATCTAAGACACTTCAATCGTTTTCCTGTCTCATTATCAACCAAAGCTTTCCATTTCTTAAAAGTATTAAAACATCATATTTTTGTCTAATGCAATAAACCCAAGTTTTTCTAGTTACATAATCAATAAAAGTAACATAATAATGAGATCCACAAAAAGATGATACATGAGATGGTCCCCATACATATGTATGCACAAGCTCCAACCTTTCACTCTTATTTTCTTTTCTGACTCTTAGAAATCTGAGTCTCTTATGTTTTCCATAAACACAATGCTCATAGAAATCCAAATCAATTTGTTTAAGATCTCACAACAAATTTATTTTGTGAAGTATCTCCATCCCCTTCTCACTCATGTGTCTAAGAATATGATGTCATAGTGTTGTATCCACTCTTATATAAGCTAAAGAGATAGAACAATCAATATTACCAGTACATAAATAAAATGACCTACCTTCTCTCATTTTTCTATCACCAATGCTCCTTTGGTGACCTTCCACACCTTATCTGTAAATATGGATATACAACCTTCACTTGCCAATTGCCCCGTTGAAATTAGATTTTTCCTTAGATATCGAACATGTCTTACCTCTTTCATTAGACATTGGTTTCCATTGATTTTCTTTACTTTTACCTTTCCCATTCCAACAATTTTGCATGGTGCATCATCACCCAAATGACCCTGTCCAAAATCACCTTGAACATAATCTAGAAAATGTTTCCTATGAGTTGTGGCATAAAATGAAGCCCCTGAATCTACTACCCAAGTCTCAGAAATATTATCTATAGAAAGAATCAAATCATGTTGCAACACATCACCTTTTACATTTGCTTCCTGATTTTTCTCCTCTTGTCCATCTCTTTGTTTCTTTGGAGCTTTGTAGTCTTTTTTCAAATGTCCTTTCTTCCCACAATTCCAACACTCTGTCTTTCCAAATATGGATTTGGATCTTCCCTTCCTAGAATTATCATGGTTCCCTGAGCCCTATCCTCTATCCTTTTGTCTTCCCCCGTTATCCATGTTTAACACATTACCTGATGTCTCACTTGTGCTTTTCTATCGCATTTCCTCACTAAGGATAACACCAACAAAATCATAAAATTTTAAAGTTTTTGAACCAAAGATAGAGTTAATTACATCCATGACCAAGCCATTTCATCTTTTTGGCAATGAACACAATATTATAAGAGCCATGAACTCATCATCAAAGTCCACTTTTACATAACTTAGTTGATTAGTAACTATATTAAATTCATTTAAATGATCTGCAATAGACCCACCTTCTGACATCTTCATATTAAATAATCTCTTCATTAGAAATACCTTATTGGATGTCGAGGGTTTTTCATACATTTTATCCAATGCATCAATCAACTCCTTCATTGTCTTTTCTTTCGAAATATTGAAAGCCACTGACGCTACCAGGCTCAACCCTATCGTTCCTAGTGTCTTTCTGTCAAGAACCTCCCATTCTTCATCCTTCATGGTCATTGTCTTATTTTCTATTCCACCCAATGGTAGGAATATATACTTCTGACATAAATAATATTCCATCTGCATCTTCCATAACTAGTAGTTTTGGCCATTAAATTTCTTCACCCTAAACTTTCCATATTCCACCATTGCTCCCACTCGAACCAGGAACCCTATTTTCTTGTGAGTTACATTTTCCTCTAATACCAGTTGTTAGAAAAACAATATCACAGAGAATTAAAATAAAACAAATGAGTAGATAAAACACAAAAGATGCACAATACAATAGAGACGTAGATATATGTGGTTCACCCAGTGTGGGCTACGTCCACCAGAGAAACTGTCATGTCCTTCCTTTATTATTATCCAGCAAATGAAGGGATGCAACCTACATCAGACCTGTTGTAAATTCCTCCTCTTTCTCTCACAATCTCCTATCTCATAATACAATATTCACAATGATCCATAGCTGCAATAAATTTTCCTCATAACAAAGGGTTGCCTTCTAGGGAAAAAAACCCTAAGATAACTTCTACTGTCATATTTGCGACCTTATAATGAATGGTCCAAATTTACAATGAAATTACAATATACATTTAGAAATAATTTTTTCCTTCAGGGGGCCTCTTTCCCCAGACCCCCAGCTGGAGGGATGGACCCCGCAGAGGGGGTAACCCCCCTCTACACTCCCCCGCGTGGAGGATTGTACATTCTTCCGGTGTGTAAAATATTCATGGGGTATAAACATGACTGAAAATAAAGACCTTTGAAACATGAAGATAATCAGGCTCCACAACCAACACATACTAGAGTCGATCCAGATACATTTCTTCTCATCATGTTGAAAACCACATCCCTTGGACTCACACATTTTTTGTTTTTATTTGTTGAAATTCTCTTTGAATTTGTCACATTACTTAACCACCACTATGTTTTTGTTATTGTTTACCATTGGGCCAAGAGTTCCTTATTAAAAATCATTAGTTTACGTGCCTTACAACTATTTTTCCCTAGTAGGGGGCATACTGAGTGTATGCCATACATCCCTTAGCTAAGGGAATCATTCCAACCATTTCTAGACAGCCCCATTGGAATTACTAGGAGGTTTATTGTCTTTTGCAAGATCCATTCTAGACCAATCTTGTTGAAATTATCTGGAAAGATATATCCCTTCTCCTATCCTAACCAGCCCCATTGGAATTATTAGGAGGGGTTCTCTGATAGTAACTTTCTCACCAGAACCATTGGCATTATGATGAGGATTTGTCCTCTAGTTCCCTATACAAACCAACCCCATCGGCATTGTTAGTTGGGAGGTTATGTCTTGTTTAGTTATTTAGTTCTTTACTGACCAACCCCATTGTAATTATGAAGAAACTCCCATTAGTTAGAGTATCTCCTAGCTAGCCCCATTGGAATAACTAGGATATTTTTCTTGATTATATGTTTTTCCTCTCATCTTTTCTGATTGGTATTACCGAGAATAATTTTTACCATTTTATTTATTCCTATCCAACCCCATTAGTATTACTAGGAAGAATATCCCTTATGTGTTATTTCCTCCTAGCTATCCCCATTGGCATGGCTAGGAAGAATTTCCACTTGGGTTCACTACTCTTATACAACCTCAATGGTAGTTCTGAGAGGCTCCCCCCCATCTTAGCCTCCCCATCACTCGTGTTCAACCCCATCGACACTTCAAGGAAGGATCCATTTTCTATTGGGTAACCTCCTCCACTAGGAATCCACTTGGAAACTATGTTTTTAAACACATTAGTGAGTAACTTTTTATTGTTCACACACTCATTTTCCCCTTAGAAACATTCATATGTTTCCCTTGTTAAAATCATATATGATGAGTCATCCCTCCATCTTTCATACCCATCACATGTTCCCCAAATACCCTTCTATAGTTTTACAAATAATACATTTGACCAACATTTTTCCTAGTCACCCACCATCCTTATGGATGTCTTTATTTTCTACCATATTAGCCCTGCATTTATGATTTGAACAAGAGAAGTTGTTAGTTCACCTATATTTTCCTTCCATCAATTCCTTGGTGTCAATCCCCATCACTCACATTATGTTTTCCAACTCATGTTGGTCCATTGGTGATTCCTTCTCCTTGTTCCAACATGCTCCCCTCTATCGACGTCAACACTTGTATTCTAGAGGGTTGGCCTAGAATATTTCTACCTTGGATACCTCCTTATACTTGGTGCCTTGGTTGTGTTCATGTTGTCTTTTATGTGATCTACTTCATCCCCTTTTCTCACATTTGAGATTCATACACTTGATAGTTAAGTGATATAGTTCTTGATGCCAATATCTAGGACTTGTGTGAGATGTTACAAACCTAAGGAGGGGTTTTCCCTACAGCTATCCCGCTGCATGTGTTGGTTTAAAAAACTTATTATATAGTTCTAGCTTCACATGTTTTTCTTTGGATATCGAGCCTATAGATACTCTATCACCATTAGGCCCTAATGGACTTTCCCCTATTGAATGCAACACATTTGTTCTAGGGGATGTCTTTTGTACATTTGTACCTATCGCCTAGCTAGTAGGTGACCTTGGAACATGATGAGAGAGTCCTCATTTATCTCATATCTGATCAGATCTCATGTACTCACACTATTGATATTTTTACATGCATATATGATTAATATTTACATGTAGTTCCTCATATTTTCTTGGATCTGTGCCGCCATTCTAAGAGCCCCATGATGAGTTTTCCATTAGTATGTTCATAAAATATTTGTGGAGCCTCATTCATGTTCAATAGGGATTCTTAGGTTGTTTCCACCCCCTTTATTTAGCATGAGGGGGCATCAATTCTTATGTACTCAGTTAAGAAAGAGTTGGGATGTGTTTCATATTTTCCCTTCCTGATATTGTAGATGAGACCGATATTATCATGTTGATGTATTCTTGCTATATTTTCTAGTGTCATGGTGTATTTGAGACTCCTTTATAGTCTTCTTCTTTGATATAATGAGTATTCTATATGATTGTGGGTATGCCTACTTCATCCCATTTAGATCATATTACTCCCCACTTGCTGAGCCTTTATTGATAGGTGGTTTTCTATGGCTTCTTCACTAGTTGGGATTTCTTTTCTTTTCCCACGGTATCACATCTCCTATTCGATTAACACATATCCCAATGAGAGAAAAATATAATGTTTTCGGCCATATTATTGGATCCTAACCTTAGACATTAGGGGGCCTCTATTATCACCATTTATTCACACATCTGGCCCAAAAGGATACATATTATCAATATACATTGGCATATCCTATGCATCCCTCGTCAAACATATTTTCGCACCATTATTCATTTATTTAACTTAGGAAAACCCCTTTTTCCTAAGTAATTTTTCACTTTCACACAATTATTCCCTTGCATAACTTAGGAAAACTGCCTTTTCCTAAGTTATTTCACTTTAATAACCCATAATCCACTTTTATGCATTTTTCCCTCTTTATTTTATTCAAATTAAAAGGAAAATACAAATTAGTTGCTAAAATTGATTTGGTCAAATATAATATTTTATTATTTTGACCATATCAAGGATAACCACTGCTTTCCCTATAAAATAAAGAGAGTCGTACCGTTTTCCATATGATTTTCCATGAGAGCACTGAGATCTTGCCAAAATTTCCACTCATCTTTTATATTTATCTCAATTTGTTACTTTCATCCAAGAGGAGAATCTAGCCAATGATTCCATACATCTAGGAAAAAAAGAATAACCCTCCCACAGAGAGGCCCCTAGGAAAAATTTGCCTTCACAGGTTTATCCACATGTGTTCTTTATATTATTCTTTCCATTGGGTATATAAATTGATCACATTCTTTGGATATTTCTACTACATTTTGCAGCTGGTAAATCTTTTGTTTTATTTCTATTATGGTATATTTAGATCTAAAGGAATGTGTATCCATCAATTAAAGTAAGTTTTATTTTCTTTTTACCCACTATTTTTCGTGATCTAGAACAACCACTAGAGGGGAAAATATACTCACCATTGCTAGAGGTTTTTTGCGACAAATATCATACTACATTTTTCATTTCATAAACAATTCCACAATCTAAAGTAATGGTAGCTAGGATAGAATCTAAATGGGTTTCCTATTTCAAATGGTGTGAATTATAATTGGGACCTTACATCGGGGATAATGCTTTGTGGTTGAGTAAGTCACTTTTCCTCCAATGACACTATGGTATAGTTTTTTTAATTATGGTTAAATTATATTGTTTGTAACTAACATTGGTTATTCTATATTGACTTTGGTTGATTATAGGTGACATTAGTTGACTATGATTTCTCTTAGTTGATAGGGTTTACTTTGGTTAACTATGGTTGAATAGAAAATAACTTAGTTTAGTTGGTGATTGTTGTATAATGGATGGATTTTGTTAAGTATGGTTGACCCTACCGCATGTTGGTTGAGAACAATATGATTCGGGTAGACCAGAATGATTGTTCTTACATTAGATGATTATAGGTTACTATGGATGATATTTCTTGACTACCAATGACTTTGGTTGATATGATGAATATTTTTAATATGGTTTACTCATGGTTAAATATATGATCTATATATTTGACTATAATATTATGGTTTGTGATAAGTGATTATGGTTGACTATCTTTGTTTTATGGTTTACTCTATTTAAATATGGTTGAATTGAATTCACATTAGTTAACTGTGGTAGGATTTCGTTAATTATCATGTTTTTAGATGACTTTGGTTGACTACAAGTGACATTGGTTGAGTATGCTTAATATTAAATTTGATTATGTTTTACTATCATTGATTTTGGTTAACTATAGCTCACTTACTATTGGTAAATTACAATTGAATGTGGTCGAATTTGTTTAATATGGTAGGTTTGGGTCACCTATGAATGAATATGGTCAAGTCTACTTTAATATAGTTGATTTTGGTTGAATATGGTTAACTATAGGTGATTGTGATTGAATATCATTGAGTTTTTAAAACTTGTGTTGTCTTTTGTAGTCAATATATTTGACTTTGGTTAATTATGGGTGATTTTGGTGGAATATAATACATCGTCTTTGAAGATAAGTGAATTGTAATGAATCTGATTGATTATTGTTCTTAATGGTTTAGTATGGGTTGATATAGCTTGACTATATTTCAGTTTCGTAGACCATGGTTGAGTCTATTCTATTGTGGTCAACTTCAATGACTATAATTTAATAGGGTTGAGTATAAGTGAGTGTAGTTCATTATGGTTGTATCATTGATGAAATTAGTTAATTATCATTGACTTTATTTGATGTCATTTAAACATGGCAGGGTTCTAGTTTATTTTATTGATTATTATTAGTTCCTTTTATTATACGTGACTTTAGGGTGAATCCATGAAGTTAGGTAACACGTTTTGGTAAGCGAGAGGGTGAAATGGTGGATTGTTTTACTCTTGCTAACACTAATTCAAATTTATTTATTAAGGTATTGATAGCTCAATTGAGAACTTTTAAATAAGCCCTTGATTGAGTGTTCTTGACTAATAGAAAAAACTCTCAATCAATTGAGAGCTTGGACTTCGATCGAGCTATAGATCTTGATCAAACTCTATGATTGATTGAGGTCCCTTTATTTTATAAATAAATGAAACATGGGCCCTTGAATTAAGTATGGCACCAATATATGTGGATTTTATGAAATTTATAGGATATGGTAACGAAGCAAACAAATTTTATACATAGCCTTGAATTTGGAGATAATGGAATAAAAATATATAGAAAGGAGTGCTAAGAAACATTTGAGATAGTCATGATTTTTTTTTTGAGATCCATGATGGGTTACTTATTTAGAGAAATATGGAAATGTTATTTTTAGGTGGAGAGAGGAATGAGTTGAAGCTAAGAGTAATCGAGTAAATCTAGAAAGAATAGTGAAGCACATGCTTTCTCACTTTTAATTGGGGTATTAAGAAAAGTGTAGGTTATTTCTAGATGGTAATCCTTTTAGAAAGAATAATTGATTTATTTTGTAAAGAAACAAACTTACTTAAGGATTGGATTAAAAATACATAGATAGTCTTTGTAATTTAGAAGAAAAATTTGTTCATGTAGTGAAGACAACATAATATCATAGTGTATTCTTGGTATTTTCTATACCTACTATCCCATTTCTATTACAATATGATGGGTGGTTATCATGGTGTATGTCTTTAGATTTGAGGAATTACTGAATATTGCTATTGTTTATTGAATTATAGCATATGTGTAGTTTGATTCTCCTCAATGGATAATTACTTGCAAACCTACATGGTTACGACATAGAACCATGAATGGTATTGCAAAATCTTCATATGTGATTTACTTGTTATCACTCTTTGAATAAGTATATTAGTACTAAATGAATGACATGTATCTAATGTGGAATGCACAAAGCTTGTTCTCTGATGCTAAAGAATGAAAGGACTACTACGTTGTTGGTCTTTGTCTTCAAGTACAATGGAGATATTCATACCATCAATGCATGGACCATATTCTATATTCTATTGAAAATTAAAGGACTGTTATGTTGTTGGTCTTTGTCTTAAGTACAATGCAGATATTCATACCATCAATGTATGGACCATATTATATATTCTATTGAAAATCCCAAGGGTTGTAGTGTTGATATTAGAAATTCTTACAAATAATTTTGATTGGAAATGAAATAAATTTGAATGGTCAAAGACCAACCTAGCACCTGCATTGGGTGCAAGTGGCATTGTGTTAAAACTTGGTATTTGTTGAGCCTTAATATTAAATTTACATATGTATTTTAATCAACATGAAAATGCCTTCATCACTACAATATATATGTGTGACTATTTTGTTTATAGTTGTAGCAATAATGTAATCAAGTGATTTTTCTTAATACACAAAGACCTTGATTAAGGGTTTAACTAACCCTTGTTTGATATATTTTGAAAATATTTCTGAGTCACTTGATGGAGATTTGTAATAACTAAATTTCTACTTCGAGCGTTTAAAATCCTAAAATCCACCCCCCTTGCTATAGGATTTTCTAAATTATAACTTCTAGGGGGTGAAACTTTTTCATCTATTTCATATTAAGCGACATAGTTGATGTGAATAGATTTGTTAGTAAATTTTCTATAAAATAGAATATAATTTTTACACTTCCAATATAATATAATATTTCAATTTATTTTCTTTTAAAACTTATACTTAATTTTCTTTTCCAGAATTCCAAAGATGTTTAGAGACAAATCAATAGTATAAAAACTAAATAACCCAAAAATTATAAAAAAATTATTTGGGATTTCCATAGATGTTTCCTCTTCCAAATAGATTTTTTTTTTCCAATCTATGTGAACATTAGGAAAAACATTGATGAGAATACAAAGGTGAATAAAATGACATTTAAATATTAATTGGTGAGCTTCATAAGATAATAAAAAAAATATTTTTCAAAGAAAAAAACTAGGATATACTATGTTTTATGTTGGTCGTGTGTGTATATATATATATAACATTGAATTAGTAGATATGAACAAAAGTCACTTGTTAATTTTTGGGAAACTTGCAAAGAGAAGTATTTAATTAAATATAAATTTGACATATTAAACCACATTTATATTTTTTGAAAAGAATATTGTTATAAAGACAACATAATTTCATACAAATTAATTTTTAATTGCACACCAAATTCAAGAGGCTTATGTGAGTTTTGAGAGCTTCAATTTAAAAAATGTTTAAAATGTAAAATTTTCATTGATACATTTCACTAAAAAGTTTTACCCATTTTCATAGATTCACGTTTTAGTTTATTACATATGACTTTGGTAAATGTGGTTGTTATTGTAAATATAGTTTACCTTACAATCAACTATATGATCTATACAATTGGGTAAATTATTATGATTTTTTGTGGCAGGCTATTATTGCATTATGGTTGAATTTCATTAAATATGGGTTATATGAGATGGCATCACTTAACTATTGTACGGTTTACTTGGTTATGGATGAATTGTACTATGTGTATTTAACTTTGGTTTTTTTAGGCTGAATTTTGTTGATTATAGGTGACTTTGATTGCTTATATTTAATTTTCATTGATTATTGTTGATCATGGTTAATTATAATTCATTAACTATTAGTCAGTTGTGGTTAAACTTGTGGTTAAACTTGTTGAATATGGTAGAGTTTTTTTTTATATATATATATATTTGACTATGTCAATTATGAATGGAATTTCTTTACTTTGGTTAAATTTTGATGACTATATTTGTTTATTGGTGTTTCTAGTTGATTATGCTTTATGAACTTATTAAATTTTGTTGACTTTTGTTGATGATGTCTTTGATCGTAGTTGGGTATGGATGATTTTGTTGAATATGGTACATTGGTGTTCAAAATAAGTGATTTTGATTAAGTGTATTTATTTCATTCCTAATGTTTTACCATGGGTTGATATAGGTTGGCGATGTTTGAGTTTGGTTGATCTTAGTTGAGTAAATTTGATTGTGGTTGACTTCAGTTGCATATGGTTCAATATGATTGACTATAAGTTATGTTTGTTGACTATGGTATTGTTGGTGAATTTGGTTAACCATGGTTGAATTTCCTTGGCATATATTTTTAATAGTAAGATTCTAATTGAATATGCTTAATTGTTCTTAATTTGGTTGATTATAGGTGATGATGGTTTACTTTAATTGGCTATGGTTGACCTTAGTCTATATGGGGGATATTATATATATTATTTTCTATATAACTAGCTATATGATCTATATAATTGAGTACAATATTATAATAGTTGATCATGGTTTATTACAGTTGTATTATGGTTCAATTTCGTTAAATATGGGTGGCTTGAGTTGACATTAGTGTATTATGGTAGGATTTGTTTGATTATTGTTGTTTTTAGTGGTTTGTAGTTGACTTTGTATGATTTAGGTTATCTTCGTTGATTTAGGTTGACTATAGTTTACATTGAGTTACTATATTTAATCTTTGTTGGACATATTTAATTATTAATGAGTATGGTTGAGTATGAGTTAATTATGATTGATTTTTTTAGGGATTGTTTGGTTATGGATAACTATGGTTGAACATATCAAATATGTTTATGGTTAACTTTAGTTGACACACTACCTCAAAAAAGGAACACTTTAGTTAACTCAATAATACAAAAAGGCCTTTGGAAATAGGAAACAATTGTCACCATGACCTCATTGGTGATGGAAAAAGGGGTCTTCATCACAAAAAAATAGGCATCAATAAAATTTAATGAGATACAGTGACGATCATGGTGCATCACCAATAAATTTTATCGTGACAATGACTGATCATGACCATTTCCTTTAAACAATAGTGACTTTTCATGACATGCATTTAATGACCATCACTATTGATACATATATTGTGATGTTCAATGATTATCAGCATTTCCTATGAAAAATAGTGACTTTTGTGACATTTTCTAATGACCATACTATTGAGTGCATATATGGCAACAATCAATGGCTCTCACCATTTCTTATGAACAACAATGACTTTTGTTGATGCTCCTTTAATAAAACTCACTAATGATGCATATATGGGGACACTTGATGACCATCACCATTTGAATAGTGGTGATGGTCAAAATATGCTCCCTTGTCCAAAAATGGGACATTTCTAAAAGGCATGGAGATATGGTGAACAATTAATGAGATTTACCATTATTATTGTAAAAACCACTAGTGGTGATGTTCCCTATTTGATTCTAACTATTTCCTCTATATCCAAAAAAATAGTGACAATCAAAAAATGACCTTCCTTGCTTCTAATAATTAAAAAAATGGCTACCATTGAAAAAATATTACTAACAATTCAATTCTATTTTGAGATCAAGAATGTCGCCAATTCAATTATGTTTTGTATTCAATATTATTCAAAATTAAATGCAATGCTTATCTAACAATTCAATTATGTTTTGAATGGTTTTAAATTGATAATGTAAGTGAGTAATATAATAGATTTCTTAGGGGATTGCTAACAAGTTTCATATTTCTAGATATTTTGTTGAAGTTCTTTCATTTACGTTGTACTCTCAATGCAACAAAAGATTTGTCAAATTCATCTCCACTGTATTTAATTACTATTCCAAGTCACCTATACATTGTCATTGCACTTCACGAGGTTGATAAAAAGTTGTTAAATATTTCAAAAGGAAATGACAATACTATTTTTCATTATAATTTTAGGATTGGACATATGGAATTCATTAAATCTATCTAACGATACAAAGATCACTACTAGGAAACATAACAAAGGATATACTATAGTACACATGGTTCCTACGAGATACAATGTTAGTGTGGTTCAATAATTACTAAGAACCAATCCTTTTATTATTAATTTGTAGTAGAATAGGTGGAACACAAATTTACACATAAGCATTGGGAAGTGGAATTGATCTGAATTAGATCCTAGATAAACTTTGTAAACTTTGTAATAAGCATTTAATTGTTTTTGGCAAAGTTGAGAAAATTTTCAAAATTCAGTTATAAGTTGAAATGAACGATTGTGATAGTTGGCCTTCCCAGGTACACAATTAAAAATCAAGTCTATTGAGAAGAAGGGAATTGAATGGAAGAGAATACAGAAGAGACTAAGAGGAAATGAAGAAGGAAAGTTCTATAGGGAAGAACTCTAAGAGGAAATTAGCTCAAAGATTATAGGACAAGGGATACATTGTGCTTGGCCACACATCAACAAAGGTTGTTCTTGAGTTCAATCCACCTATATTTTTTTTATTCTAGTGAGTAACAATTCATAAGTTTTTCTATACATATCTCGCCCAATTTTTTAATCAATTCTTCTTAATGAAAAATCCCCTAGAACCTAGTTTTCCCATTCGTATTTCCATTGTAAATGTGTGTGTGTGTGTGTGTGTGTGTGCGCGCGCGCGCGTGTGCGTGTGTATGTATTATGATGGTGTTAATGACTGTTTATACTTGAATTAATTTGGTTTTAATATTTTCTTACATTCTATATAAATTACAAGAACTATAACAAAGCTACATTATAATCATAGCTTTGTTCACTAGTTTARAGGACTYGTTGAGTGTATTGTTGGTTTGTATGATTACACAACATTTCAATATTGTAATTGCTTGTTGATAGTTGTTCATTATTTTGTTGTGGGTTTGTATGATTACACAACATTTCAATTAGTTACAGAACCATACACTACAACATTGTTGTATTCATTCATTATTTAGTTATTTGATCACTAGAGTATACCTACAATGCTACCACATATCTTTCATTCGATGTGTGGAGAAAACTTGGAGCTTGAGAATACATTTGGAGATCCTTTGATGAATAGAGGTATGTCTACTAAATCAAGTACCTGAGTAGTGAACCAAATATGAAATACTAGAGGCAATATATTTCATGTATGTTGGTGATTAGAGACAAACAAAATTGTTTATTTAAACAATGATCCATGTTGATAAAACAGATAGGCCATAGTAATACCATTTATAAATCATAAAATATCAGTGTAGGTTCTTCATAGAACTTAAAGCAACAACCATGGGAAAATAATTGAAGAGGGAGAAGATGGAAGAGTTGAAAGACATTAATAGGTAAATACAAGAGGAAAGTTGATATTGGAAGGAAAAATCCAATTACATAGAAAATTAAATTTTCAAACACAAAGACTCTTTCACCACTTTGAGGGGAAAATTAGAAAGGAGTAGATTACAACTCTTGCAATAGGAGGAAAAATTGACTCAACTGGATAATTGGAAAAATTAAAGATTCACTAAAGTGACTTCTCACCTATATTGACATTTGAAAGTGAAGGAATATGCCTTGAAGAAGCAACAAAAAACTATATAAGATACCAATAAAGCCACTTTTATTTTCATTACGAAAGCCAACACCATGACACAGTCAAGCATGGTAAAATCACCTTCCAAGACCCTTCCTTAAGAGACCTTCGATGAATTTGAAAAGCACACAAGAGACATCGGTTCCAATATCAAGAGGCAAATGGGATATGATGGCCAAGGGATATACAAGGAAGGTCAATAGACTTTGATCCACATTGTACCTCAATAGAGGCCCAAGCATGAAGGCCTAGGATTCAGTGGAAAACAAACCAAAAAAAAATCATCTCAACCCACCTTTCTCAAGGCAAGAGGAACTAGAAAAGAATCCATTTCTAAGGAGAAAAACAAAGCTCGAGAAGGAGTGTCCAACAATCCAATCAAATTTGGATGTAAAGTCTTGGAAGAGGGAAAGAAAAAAATTATTCCCCCATCCAAATCCACTCCAACTCTTGGTTGACCAAGAAACCAATATAGAAGGCATCATCAAAAACTAAAAACATATGACATAGTATCCTTGGTGTTGTATCCTTTTCGTCACATAAATGAGCAAAAGAAGGACACTTACAAGTCCAGTTGGGTTAGCTAGACAGGAAAAAAATGAGTGAAAGAGTTAGAAACATCAAGCACAAGAAACAAAGAAACAACTAAGCTAACAACAATTAAATAAACTAAACTAAAGTGCATAAAGGAAATAGAACAAAAGAAAAACCGATATTCATGCCACCAATGGATAGATTGTATTAGTGGGAAAACACCAAAGATAAAGGGAGAATTATGGGTCCCATATTCCTCCAAGGGATGGCTCTTGAACCCCCAATGATAGAGATCTTATTACAAATAGAAAACTAAAAGGAAATGGTGAAGAAATCCAAAGCTCATTCACTCAAGAGGTGATGTGAACAGCCCAATGAAATGGTGCTTATATGCTCCAATGAGGAAAGAGGTTCCTTGCAGGAGAATAAAGGAAGCATAACAATACAAATAGATTCTTGGAAATATAGTGTACCCATGGCCTCTTTTTATAGGAAATATTTCAGGCATTATCCAACTAGTCTTTAGTGTGAGCAAGGGGTCGTTTAGGGTACCTTTAGGTCTTTGACCAGCCCCCCACTCCGATTCAGCTCAGATTTGGGGGTCAAATCGACTTGGGAGCTAAACCAAAAGTGGGTGGGAGGCCGAACAGAATCATTAATGCATTGTTCTGAAGTGTGCAAGGTTTTTTGCGCCCACAGTCGTGTATCGGGTGCATGTGCGCTTTTCTGACATTTTTGACTGGCGCACGTGCGCACACTTCATTTGCATTCTGAGCGCAAGATGATTTTATAACCAATTGTATATTTTGTGCCCTTTGGAAATTCATTTTTTGGACCATGGATGAACTAATAGGTGTTTTGGAGATGCTGGATTTTTGTAACCATTTGCAGACGAAATTTTAGTGATAACATATGCCCCTTAATGTGTGAGGTTAGGAACATACGTATAGCCGAAATACATCAATGTTTCTTCTACTGAGAGTATCATTGTAAGAAAGAGCGTTGAGAGGAATTGTAAGAGCGACCCATTGGAGGGAGAGGGGAACCTGTGGGACCCAAACCTTTCGCTAGGTGCGGAAAAAATTAAATTGTGTACAAATGAGGCGGGCATGCCCCATGATCGTGTCATGTAACTAAAAAATGTGTAAGACAGTAGTTGAAGTGGTATGTTGATGTATATAACTGCAACGCCCTCTAGGGCGGTTTGATAATGGAAGAGGACTATTTTGATGGTGAACATACTCTAAAAAGAGGCAATGACACTTGTAAGAAGTGTCGATAATTCACGGGCATTGATAGCTCAACAAATTTCATAGGTCTTCAGCAAATATAAAAAAAACGGCAATAGTCGTAAAGTAAGACCCACCGTAACATGAGATAGAGTTGAATTCGAATGTTATGGGGGTCAATGACAATAGAGAACAATGGTGGTTTTCCTTGTGTCATTCCTAGACTCTTCATTGTAAAGGGAATGAGAGTCAAGATATTGTCACCTTTCTGGAAATTGTATTGATGTTGACAGAAAGGGAGACATGACTGTGAGAAGCAAAGGGCTTCATGAAATCTTCTAGATGAGAACAAGAACTGATGAGGTTCATGGACGAAGTCAATATGCGGTGAGACTCAAGACTTCCCTTGGTTGGGGATATATGTGAAGTATGAGTGGCAGTAACCGTGAAACTAAATCTAGTGTCAGGGGGATGACTAGATGTGGGTTAAATTGTGCCAGAGGCATGAAAAAGTGGACAAACTCAGATATTAGAGGTATATGGACCATGGGATACTTGAATTTTATGGACGAGGTCAATAAGGGTGAGAGGTAAAAAATGCCCCAGCCAAGGGCGAGAGGGGTTGCATTGCCGGAAAAGGAAGGTCGCTAAGGGAGACAACAAAAAATGATGTAAATGTGGGAAACAAAGGCTTTTTACAATTACCAAATGAATAAATAATAATTTGAGATAAGTGTGAAGATACAGAAACAGGTGCCCCAGTGAAAGATGGCTTGGCCTGTGAGGGTGCAAGTTGCATAGAGAACTAGTGGAGGGTGGGGGGGCCATAGGTGGGTTTATGTATGAGGTCAAGGAATGGAGGGCAATTTGTGGATGGGAAAACCAATTATGGATGAAATGGAGGGATAATGATACTGAGGATGTGTATTCAAATGATAACCAGTAGGAGATGTCCTGGGAGTCCATTGGGAAAGCTAGAAGAATGATGAGAAGGAGTATGTGGATGATTCTCGAACATGAGTGAGACTATCGGGACACCCATCCCTAGGGGGTGAAAGTAGCATGAGTGTCAAAGTGCCAAAAAGGGGACTATGAATGGGACAACTCAAGGAGGGGAGAATGTTACCAGGTGACAGTACTAAAAATGCAGTGGAGGTAAGAGTACTCCAGAGCCAGATGGGGTGTCCTAGAGGCGATTGTTGGAGGATGTGACTGGGAGATGGAATGGATATTCAGAGGGAATGACTACATGTCAGTGTCGATCATATACCTAAAGGGTTGCATTGGTGTGTAATGACCAAGTACCTTCACACATGAAAACCAAATACCCGACATGAAAAATATCTGAAAATAAATAACATAGAACAATTATTTGATAATTTTGAACATGAGCATGAATACCTGGGTGGGATGTGAGGAAAAGGCTCCTCGGGGGCTAAGGACGGATGGTGACCCAGGGAATGTGACTGTGTAGGGGGAGGGATCCTGATGCCATGGATGAACATGGATCATAAAATGGATGCTCGAAGCTCCTGGAATTGAGGATGGAATTTTGGCCAAAGGGACTATATATAGTTGTAGGGCCCACATTGCCACCTCATTTGTACCTACTGCTATAGTAAATTGATGAAAGGTTCAAGAGGAGATTTGGATATTCTGGGAGTTCGATCCAGTTGATCTAGGGTTTGTGAGAGCCAGGTTAGTGGTCGTACCCTCTTACATAGTAATTGGGATTTCTATTGTGAGCAGGGTCGTACGGGTGGTTGTATAGAGGGATTTTGTGAGAGTGGCCCCCCCAGTGCGCGAGCGATCGAAGGATTCTCATGCTGGGGTGTGTGGATGTAATTGGGATATCCACGCATCAGGGTGCCTGAATGGGTAAAACAGACACGCATTGGATGCGTGCCTGTTTGAAGCACAGTTGCGCACGTGTGCGCGACTATTTTTCTGACAGTTGTGCATGTGTGCGCAACTGTGTAGCGGACAGGTGCGCATGAATGCACGTCTGTATGTGGGATAGGGGTGCATGCATGTGCCCCTGTGTCACCAAAATTTGCGCATGTATGCACAATAGTGGAAAGAATAGGCGCGCACATGTGTACGCTTGTGGGGAAAACAACCACGCACCTAAGGCAAAGTTGAGGGGTGTAAAAAACTTGTATTTGTTGAGATTTTGGTGTTTTTATGGGTTGTGATGTCTAATCAAGTACTGTGGTGTTATAAAGAGTGCTTGAGGGAATGTGGACCCATATCCAGGATGAGGGAGTCCTGGTGCAGTGTGTGGGCCTTCCGGTGGAGTTGCAGACCTTGATCCACAGAGTAACGGTGGTGGCAGCAATGATGACAGGGAGACTACCACCTGGACTGGGTGGACGACCAACTGGTGGAGCCTCATCTCCTGATAGAGGACCTGGTGGAGGTGCTCTAGAGGCACCATGAGTGATCGATATATTTATTTTAGTTTATAGATGCCTGTGAGCCTATATGTATAAGGTAGTGTAACACCTATTTTTGTACCTATAGGGATGAGGTGATTCACCATCCTATGGGCAATGTACATGTTGTACTATTTTTTTAAACATTGATGGCATGTTGATCGATATATATATGAATATACATTGTTTGGATATTTGTGATGTTCACATGTGATGATGTTTTGTGATGTTTTTTATGATGTCTAATCTATATGCTATGACATACTTTCAATGGTTTATGTATGTCTAAAAGTAGCTTGATGTGATAAATGCCTATCTAACACTAGGTTAGCCATATTATCTACTATTTGATTGCATTTTCATGGAATATGTGTAAATGTGATTGAATCAAAATGTCGAGATAAAAGTCTAACTTGCAGTTATTTGTAGAAGAGGCATGGATCGCGGACATGGTACACATTGTTAACTTGCAGGATGACGAGCTGGGAATCCAAAAAGATGCTAAGGTGGCGAATGTGATGGTGACTGGACTCGGTAAGTAGACCAATGATGACTATGTATTCTGCTTGGTTGTTGGTTGTTGAGCACAAACATATGCCTTTGGAGTGGAGTAGTTCATGTGAGGGGGAATAGAGGGCCCAAGTAGCCGAAGCGAGATTCTATGTCCAACAGCTAGCTCCGTCAGCATAACCGATGTGGTAGGCCAATGGAGGAGGCATCTCTCAATAACAAAAATGGTAGATCAACCATAAGGCATGGAGGGAAAAAAAGAAGATTAAAAAATTCTACAAAACGTGTACAAAAAGAAAAAGCCTAGTGTATAATGACTACACTCAGGCGTAAAATTTATTTAAGTACAACCTATTGATGGGTTCTTTAAGAGGGTATCCTTTGGGAAAGACCATGATGTAGGTGCCTTTAGTGAGGCAGTGTTGCAATATGTAGGGTCCATGCCATAACGACTCAAATTTTTCATGGCCGAGGGTATCATGGGCAATATCGTAGGCAAGGACGAGGTCTCCTTCGTTAAATGAACGAAGGTTGACATGGAGTTCAAAGGTGGCCTTTGACCAATTTTTAGTTGCATCATTGTTTTGTAATGAAGACCAACGATCTTCATCCAGTGACTGTAAATTCAGTACAAAAAAAGCACTGTTGCATTGGGGCAGTGTCAAGTAACATCTCAATAGCGGTGTGTAAGGTGGGAATTTCACACTCGATGGGGAGAGTGGCTTTGACCCCATGGATGATATGGAAGGGTGTAAAACCAGTGGCAGTTTTAACTACTATGTGATAATCCCACAGTGTTGAAAACAACATATGATGCCAATTGGTCTTATGTTTATTGATAGTACGTTGCAACATGGTTTTAAGGACCTTGTTGACCGCCTCTACTTGTCCATTGGACTGAGGATAGTAGGGGGAGGTGAACTCATGGGAGAAGCCTAACTGGTAGGAGATTTTGACGAAGATCTCATTCTCAAAGTGTTTCTCGTGATCAAAGACTAACTATAGTGGGACCCCAAAGCGGGAGATGACGTAATTAAAGAAAAAATGTTATGCAGTGTCAGTGGTGTTGTTAAAGGTGGGCATGGATTTATCCCACTTGGTGAAGTAATCGACTACCACAATAATGTACTTGTGTCCATTGTTGGATGGAGGGTTACAAGTCATGAATTCAATGCCCTATTTTCAAAAGGGGTCAGTGGTGATGACTAGGTGTAAAAGAGCAGGTGGCGCTCAGGCTTTGTGGGCATAAAGCTGGCATTTATCATAGTGTTTCATGGTGTGGATACAGTCATGAAACAATGTGGGTCAGAAGTAGCCTACTTGAATGATTTTCTGGGCAGTGGACATCCTTGAGAGATGGCCTCCGCAAGCACCACTATGGAAATCATTGAGAATTTTGTGAGCTTCGTCGATGGTCAAACATCGATGAAGGATGGTGTCGACCCCTCATCAATATAAGATGTCATTGATAAGGAGATATCGAGGGGATTGATGGTGAATACGCCAATGATCGTCCCTAGAGAGGTGATGTCCAAACTTTTATCTTTCAAGGTAGACGAGGAAGTTGTTGTACTAGGGATCATCCGAGGGGTTGTAGAAGAGGTGTTCGTTGGGGAAGTCTGTATTGACGAGTGAACTGGTAGTATCTGAGGGAAATTTCATAATGCGTTCGGTGAGTATAATGGATTTATTTCTCTTGGGTGTTGAAAATTCGAGGTCGTACTCTCGAAGGATGACGATCCATCGACAAAATTTACCATTAATTTGTTGACGACTGAGCAAGTATTGCATGGGGTTGGAATCTACTATGACTTTGGTAGTGCGAAGAAGGATGTAATGGTGAAGTTTATGGACTACAAGGACAACTAAAAGGGTGTGTTTATCTTGGTGATTGTACTTTAGAGGTGGTCCTAAAAGATTTTTACTAATATAGTAAATGACATGCTCACAACCATCATCCCCTAATTGAAGGAGAACTCCTGCCACTAAGACAGTTGAGGCTGATAAGTATAGGATATAGTCATGATTATAGTCAGGTGGACTAATCAAGGGGGCATTGGAGAGAGCCTCTTTTAAATAATCAAAAGCAGTTTGGGCATGTTCATAAAATTGGAATGGGATATCATGATGCAATAAATGAAGGAAACCGTGTGCACGAGTGGCGTAGTCGGGGACAAAGCATCGTAGAAAGTTATCTTTTCCTTGTAGGATTTGGAGTTGGCATGAATTCCAAGGTGGTGGAATTTTGGTGATGGATTGGACCTTGAGGGGGTCAACGGTGATGCTACATTGGGAAATAATGAACCCAAGGAGGCGGCCGACGGTGACGCAAAATTCGCACTTGAGGGGGTTCAAGCATATTTTTTTACTGATGACACCTATGAAAGATGACGTGTAAGTCATCTATATGTTAAGTGTGTTTATTATAGCAAGCAGTGATATCGTCTAAGTAGGCAAGGATGATGCAAGCCAGATCATGAAAAATGTATGTCATGGCCCATTGGAATGTCACACTGGTATTCTTGAGGTCAAAAGGCATGAAACGATATGAAAAAGTACCACAGGGATTAGTGAATGCGATTTTGTACTGATCGGTTGGGCGAACGAGGATTTGGTTGTAGCTAGAGAAATCGTCCATGAAGGGAAAAGCCTTGTGGCTGTCACAATCATCTATAATTTTGTCTATAAAAGGTGTTGGAAAATTTTCTTTGGGACAGGCGTGATTGAGATCACGAAAGTCAATGCAGACACAAATAGTGCCTTGTTTTTTGTTGACAGGGACGGGGTTGGAGACCCATGATGTATATGCGATGGGGTATATGAACCCTAAAACGCGTAATTTTTCAATCTCAAATTTGATGGCCGCTACTTTGGATGGGTGTAATGGGCGTTTCTTTTGTCGTACAGGGGTGATATCAGACCATGTGTCTATCTGATGTTTGACAATAGAGGGATCGAGGCCAAACATCTATGTGTATGACCAGGAAAAAATGTTCCAGTATTCATGGAAGAGATATTTATAGGCTATGAGTTCTTTAGGGGAGCATGCGGCGCCAATGATGATTTCCTCTATGATTCCAGGTTTGATGGAAATATCAATTTTGACAGTGGGGGAAATGTTGGCCATGTTTCCTTCTTCAAAAGCGACGGGGACAGGGATAAGATTATTGAACTAGTCTATATGCCATCATGGGATAAACTCTTTAGTTTCGATCACGTATACAGAGTCTTGACTCGGGGGCTCAAAGGATTTCTGCGAGAGAAAGAGTGCTTTGTGATGGAGAGCGTTCCATGGGAAATCGGGGGTAGTTAATTCCTCGAGGATTTCTTCATCGCAATCGAACTGGTGAGAATATAAGGGATCCCGAGGAGTAACATTAGTGGATGTTAGTGTATGATTATCTTCTGGTGGTGAAGATGTAGGGGAGGTGCAAAGAGGTAGAGATGGTTCGCTCAACATAAACCAGATATCGAGATACTGGGGGTTGAAAATTGTAGTCAGGCGTAAGATTTTTGTGGGGAAATGAACGGGAGAATTGGGGGGATTTGGGGGAAAATACTCATATAATCTGTCTGTGAACCATGGAGGAGTGGGAAGTGCCTTAGGTTTAGGAGAGAAAATATGAACAACATCAGGGGATGGAGTAGGGATAGTCACTAGGACCTTTGGCTCTGAGGTAGGTGTAGGATTCTGAATAAGGGCCATTTGGCGATGCCTATATTCAAGGATCGTAGGACATTGGTATGTGAAATGATTCAGTGATTCACAGAGAGAGAAAGGGAATATCATCCGTTCATTAACTGAATTCGTGACATAGTGGATGTCTGTGATAGGATTACTTGATGACGCAGATGGGGAGGACTCTTGCTGAAACATTTGGTATACTGTCGTTAGTGTTTGTCGAAAATGAGATAATGCAGGGAAATCGTGGGTATAATGGCCATACTTTCAACATATGGCATAGGCGAATTTGGTTCACAACCCTATGTTACCTGTAGTTGAATTTGTGGTGGAGGTACTAGATGTGTTGGGTGTAGTGATGAGCGGTGTGGTTTATCGAAGAAGTCGTATTAAATTGAGTAACTTGGGGAGAGAGGGACATTGATTGGTGGGGTTCCCTTATTTCTTGCATAGTGCGCAAGGAAGTTGAACTCAGGGGGGAAGTAGAGTGGTGGGATATTTCTTCTTTCTTCTTCCCCTAGTTGTGGAGGTGGTGCTAGTGAGTGGGGCTGAGGGTGGTGTGGTTGGAGTGAGGATTGGTATCTGCATTGGAATTCCCTCTGTTTGTGGAGGGAGGGATGGTTGAGGAACCATCTCAGATGGGTGAAGATACCAAACTAGGATGCCAAGCACCATGTTAGGTAGAGTAAGTGTTGCGGCTACCTGGAAATCTTATATGCCCGATGGGGGGTAGAAGAAATAGATTTCAGTAATGGATTGTCGGACTGTCTCCCAAACTGGGATGTGACCCTGGGGGAGAGGGATATCGATAACAATTGGTGATGGAGAGTTCTTAGAGGATTCTTGAGGTATGAGCTCTATGACCAGTGTGACGTCACAAAGTGAAGAAGCCTCGGTGGGAGGAATGGTATCTCTAGTGCTAGTTATGTTGGAAGAGATGACGCATACTTGAGTTGAGGGATGTACGAGAAGGGGTGCTCTGTGGTATGGCCCTAGCAAGGCTGGATATTTGAAAATGTTGGGGCCCATATCGACGAGTGGGTAGACATCGAGATTACTGTGGATAAAAATAAAGATGTTATCGATGTTGGAGGAAGGGTTAGGCTCGTAATGTGAAACCTGATCGATGGTGATGATCTTCCCATTATGGGGGAACATCATCATTCGAAACAAAGAAGAGGCTATTGCTTTCATAGCATACATGTATCTACGTTCGAACAAGATATTTTAATCGAGCGAGGCATCGATAACTTCAATGTCGATAAGGATGGTTTTTCCCCCAAGTTCGACGGGGACATTTTGAAAGAGCCCTTCAGGAGAGGATGGTCTTCCATCGTAAGCTCTCAAAGTGATGGTGGATGGTATTAGCTCGGGAGAGACGAGTTTCTTCCATACAATTTTGGACATGATGCATGTGGATGCACCTTCATGGATTATGCATCGATGAACTGTGATGTTCCAAATTTTGACTGGTATCTGGAAAGATACCAAAGTGAGGAGATGGGGCTCTCCATAATCTAGATCAAATGTGATGATTCTAGTATTAGGAGGGTTGACTACCCCCAGGGAGGAGAGTAAGGAATTCTGTTGAGTGGAACAGGTTTGGAGGACTTCCAAGACTGACACGGCGGCGACGGTTTGTGCTAGGTCATCTACCAAACTGTAATTGTGTGCTACGCTAGCCTGAGGGCTTTTGACATTCTGACGTAAGGGGATATGAGGAATATGAAGGGGGGTCTCAGTGTTTGGGTGAAAAATCATCAGAGTTGGTCCCTTTGTAACCAGAACTACGTCCGATGTGGTGGGATTAGATTCAGGGGCACGTTGTATTGACGACTGTGCATTTGTAGAATAACTTCCTCTTCACTAGTGAGGAGGATAGTGTGATCTGCAGGGCTGCCATGGTTTTGATATTGTCCCATATGTGGTTGGGCAGGGTGCATCTTTTGTTGGGTGTTCATCACACCTTGGTGTGGAATCGGGTTTTGCAACACCGTCGGGGGTGGTTGTTGCACATACTATTATGGGGCTTGCTGGGGGGCAGGCGGTGCTGGGGGATGGGGTTCGTTCATGGATTCTTTCATCTATTTAAAGTCAACAATTTGGGGGAAATGGTGAGTATGATGGCCATACTCACCGCAAAGGGAACAAGGGAAGTTTTTCTGGAGGTTGTTTTTATTCTTCCCTTCACATTTGTTGTTATTTCCCCCATGGGGTTTCTAGTTCCCTTGATTCTAATTGCCCCCAATAGGTTGGTTTTGTTGGGGGTTATTTCCTCCTGGTCTGGGATTATTATTGTTTCATTTTTTTACTTTCTTTTTGGCATTATTCGAATGATGGGGCGGATTTGTTGTATTCAGTTGTTCAAAATTTTGAAACTGCTAAATGGGAGAGGGGTGAACAAAGTTAACGTCGGCGTGTGGCTGCCTTGGTGGTGGGGCCATGGGTTGGGGAGGGCCAAGAAATGGAAAGTACAGATTATTTTGTGGCAATGATCCGTATGGTACATATGAAGGTGTGATGCTTTGAATAGTGCTCAAGGTGTAAGTTGAGGTAGAGGGAGTACCATAACTTGGTTATATAGCTGGATGCATCATTGGTGTTGATGCCGGTCCACTCGTGGGTGGAGGGGGTACCATAGGGTATGGTTGTTAGTAAGGGGGAGGAGGGTAATAAGGGGGTCCATCATATATCGGTGGATGGTGGGGTGTACCATACATGGGTGGGGGTTGGATGTACGGATTATGGTGTGTTGTGGTACCAACCAATCCATCCGTTGAGTGAGACATCCCAAGTTTGTCTTGGCCGAATGGCACGGGTCTTGGGATGTCAGGTAGTATTGTGTATAAGTATCCTGACTGCACGTAAATGAGGTCATACTGTTGAGCCTTTTTGATGGCTTCCTCTTTAGATGGGGGATGGTGGAGGCCACATCCTTGTCAAGGAGGGAGACAAGTGATCTGAGAAACCAATTGAGGCATTGTTGCTTGGTGGTTTCTCCTTTGCATAAGCTACGTTGCCGATTCCATTCGTGAATGTGGTCAACAATATGTGTGGTTGAGGTTTGTTTAAACTCCGACAGAAGTTCAAGACCATTTTCATGGCGGATTGGTAGTTGAAAGAAGGTAAACAATGCTTTGGCCAATGATTCAAAAGTCACATGGGACCCTGATTTTTCATCTACATACCACTTGGCTGATGTGATAGCGAGTGTGTGTTGGAATAACCTTAATCAGACGGAGTCGTCCATGATGTTGTTTGAAGAGCACCATAAGTGGAAAGTCATGACATGGTTGGTAGGGTCATCTCCTGCCTTTCCTTCAAATTTGGGGATGTTTGAAGGTAGTTTAGTGGGCATTGCAAGCCATGTGGGGTCGTGAAATATAAGATCATTTGTGAGCTTGCTTAGATACGGTATGTTGAGGGAGGCCAAGTATAGCATATAGAGTGGTGGTGGAGGATTAGTTCCATCCATGGTGTGAGTGGTTTGTGTACCTGACCCGTGAGGGGGGCTAGGTGGGGTGGTACTTCCTCCTTGGGAAGAAGTGTGCCCCCAACTTCCTTATAAAGGAAAGCTAGTAGACGATTTACCTTAGGAAGTGGACCCAAGTAAAGTGGAACCAAGAAAATTTGATCCCAAGACAGTAGCACTCACGGGGGTTTGAGAGGGTTGAGTCGATGAGTTGGTAAGACTAGGAACTCCTCCTCGAATAGGAGAGATTTCGCAAGAGTCTAGAACGATAGGGGTTCTATGGATCCCCTATGATGTCCGACTAGAAAAAGGAATGTGCAACTGGTGATGAGAGTAATAAATGAACAAGAGATTTTGTAAAACTTGGAACTTCACAATATATCTCACAATCGTTTTGTAATCACAAGATCATCATACATAAATCAATTTGACAAAGAAGCATATATGTGGGTAGGTGGATTTTTTCCGCGTGGGAGAACAAAGAAAACAAATGCTCGTGTCCTAAAAGATGTAATGTCCTTCCTCTCAAATAGCATTGGACCTTCTAATAACACTCAACAGAGGAACTAGTGAAGGATGAAATAATCAGTTATAATGAGGGGTAGATCGTGCATATCCTAAAAGAGCTGGTGATATTTCCCAATAGCCACACAAAATATGATCAAGGTGAAATTGCAACCCACAATTGCCACATGGGTAGATGTCCTTAAATTTTGTCACTAGGTACCTCAATGAAGGTGCAACATTTAGATTTTCAGCCTCATAAATGGGTCACGGGTTGGATCCCTTCCAAGAGGTGGATGCCTCAAGCGGGGACGCACAGAACAACTGGACCTCGGCCTTCGACCCTTCATGGGTATCTCCCTGCCTTGTGGTGTTGGGAACACTTGACTTGGAGGATTTAAATTTCCCTATTTGACAACTTCTAATGTTTGAAGATGTGAGAACCAAATAACGGGGAGTTATTTGGATGCCTATCCTCAATATCCTACCTAGAATAAAAACTTTCTTTTTGCACCTCCTGTGGAGGAAAACTTAGTGAGTTTTTAGAAAAACATTAGATGTGGTTGTTTGTGAGATTGGGGGTTTGAACCAATCTTGTTCAAATTAAGTGGGAGTGGATAGTTCCTTTAAGAAAAGGGTGGGGCGTTTCAGAATCCCTTTTGGGGGAAACTTACTTCAATCTCCACAATTCGAAATGAAACTATGTGAGTGAGTAGTGACTTTGTGTGTGAGCAAGTGATAAAAATGTGCCAAATTTTTAATAAGTTAGGTGCACCTTGCAGTGTGTGGACTTCGTGTGGTCCTTACAAGTCTTGAATACCTATCTTACCATATGCCATTGGCACAACCTTCCATAATTTTAAAGTCCCTAGAGAACTAGCATGTGGACATGTGGGTCCTTACCTATCCTTTGAACTTCCTAATGTGATTTAATCTAAGAAAGCTTCAAAAAAATCTCCTAGATTGTGGACATGTGGGCATGTATGGGCCCATTACAATAACCTTTAAACTCCCCTAGTGATGTAAACTAAGAAAGTAGCTTCAAACTATCCTATCTTTACAACATGCGGGCATGTATGGGCCCTTACAAATTTAAGATGTTTTTGGAAAGAAACTAAGAGGAGTCCCAAAGGGGGTTGTTGTCCTCTCCTAAATATTTTGTCTTTAAGGGAGATGAACTCTTCCTTCAATTGTTTTTCTAATTCTCAAGATGACTCTATGGTGCAAGAGAAGAGCATACTCTATGATTGAAGTTTGATTTCTGGCCCTGATGCAAGTGCTTATATATGTGATATTGAATGATTCCAACTTAATTTTTACAATCAAAGCAAGCCATCCATGTGGAAAAATGAAAGAAAAAAGAGGAAACATATGTATTTTAACCCCCTAAGTGCCTAGGTTTTGACTATCCCTTCATGTGGAGAGGGATTCTAAGTGTGGTGCATATTACAATTTACATAGATTCAATATTTAGAAGGCTATGGGCCTTCAAAAATACCACAAAAAACCCTTACAATGTTGAATTTATGGATAGATGAGCGGATCGCAGAGTAGACAAAGGCACATGTGGCACCAATGCGCAGATAAATAACGACGTGTTAGCGCACGTGCGCAGAATGCGCTGACGAGAAAATTTCTCTTGGTGCACATGCTCGGAAGGAGCGCCTGTGGGCTAAAAAACCCGTTCACTTTTTGATACACAACCAGGAAGAAAATTTCGGATGAAATTCTCTTATCTCAGCTCTGAATTTAGATTTTTGCAGGTAGTCTTGGGCCGGTTATGATCCTTGCAAGTCAAATAAACCAAAAATAAGTGCTCAAATAACCCAAATGAGGAGGAAATTGATACCTATCCTCAGTGGAGTCACCAATCTGTTGTATCATCTTTGTCATGTAAATGAGCAAAATAAGGACATGTACAAGTCCATTTGGGTTAGTTATACATGACATAAATGAGTACAAGAGTTAGAAACATCAAGCACAAGAAACAAAGAAACAACTAAGCTAACAACAATTAAAGAAACTAAATTAAAGTGCATAAGGGAAATAGAACAAAAGAAAAACCGATATTCATGCCACCAATGGATAGATTGTATTAGTGGGAAAACACCAAAGAGAAAGGGAGACTTATGGGTCCCCTCTTCCTCCAAGGGAGGGCTCTTGAACCCCCAATGATAGATATCTTCTTACAAATATAAAATTAAAAGGAAATGGTGAAGAAATACAAAGCTCATTCACTCAAGAGGTGATGTGAATAACCCAATGAAATCGTGCTTATGTGATCCAATGAGGAAAGGGGTTCCTTATAGGAGAATAGAGGTAGCATAACAATACAAATGGATTCTTGGAAATATAGTGCACCCATGGCCTCTTTTTATAGCAAAGGTTTGAGGCATTATCCAACTGGTCTTTAATGTGAACAAGGGGCCCTTTAGGGAACCTTTAGGTCTTTGACCAGCCCCCCACTCGGATTCAGCTCGGATTTGGGGGTAAAATCAACTTGGGAGCTGAACCAGAAGTGGGTGGAAGGCAGACCAGAATCATTAATGTGTCATTCTAAAGTGTGCGCGACTTTTTGCGTCCACAGTCGCGCATCGGGCGCATGTGCACGTTTTCGGCATTTTCAACTGGTGCACGTGCACACACTTCCTTTTTCATTCTAAGCGCATGCTAATTTTATAACCAATTGTATAGTTTGTGCACTTTGGAAATGCATTTGTTGGACCATGGATGAACTAATAGGTGTTTTGGAGATGCTAGATTTATGTAACCATTTGCGGACAAAATTTCAATGATAACATTTGGCTTGTTTCTATTATAATAAAAGGAATCATAAGGATAGAAATTTTGGAGCTCTAAAAGGCCAAGAAGCCCATGTATGAACTATTGTCAATATTCCAAATTTATTGGACATTGGGAGGAAACATTTTGGAGGCTTCACCCATAATTCCATTCCAAGAATTGAACAACAAAGAATAAATATTCTTGGAGAGTCAATGTCAAGGGGAAATAAGAGTTGTTTGGACTAACATCCCAAGGAGTAGTTGTTGTTCAATGATCTATTACAATAAAAAATGTCATCTGTAGCCATGAGATGGACATTACATTTATGACAAATGAAGATTATATTCAACTCTTATCTTCCATCTTGCAGTAGAGGCATCCTTTCTTGGAGATTTTTCAGAGGGTTCTTGAAGGCAGAGAAGAACAAGTTTGAAGGGAGATGAAAATTTCGGGGACCAAAAACTTGCAAAATGGGGAGGTGTGATACAAATTGGATCCTTGCAAAAATATATTTTTTAATTTTTTAATAATCATTTCATTGTTTTTCGCAAAGTTGATAAAATGTCCAAAATTTTCTTAGAAGTTGAAACGAACCATAATTATGGTTGGCCTTCTAGGAAGTGCATTAAGAAATCAAGGCTATGGAGAAAAAGGGCATTGAATGGAACAAAAGAGATAAGAGACTAAGAGTAAATGAATAAGTGAAATTATGGATGAGAGAGCTCTAAGCGGCAGTCAACTCAAAGAACAAAGGACAAGGAAGACATTATGTTTGGCCACCCATGAGAAAAGGTTGTTGAGTTCAATCCACCTATACATTTGTTTTTTCTAGTGAGTAATAATGCATAAGGTTTCTATGCATAGCTCACCCTTTTTTTAATCAATTCCTCTTAATAAAAAATCCTCTAGAACTTGGTTTTCCCATTTGGATTTCTAGTGTAAGAAAAAATATCTATTGTCTAATGGTGTTAATGAATATGTATATTTGGTGTAGCTAGTTTAGGTTTTAATATGTTTTTTCATTCTATGTAAACCACAAGATTTATAACAGAGTTGTATTGTAATCCTAGCTATGTTCATTGGTTTAAATTATTGGTTGAGAGTAATGTTGGTTGATTGGTTAACGACATTCTTTAGCCAATCTTGCAATTTTTTCTTGTTGGATGTTCATTATTTTGTGGTATAATGAGTACACAAAATTTCAATTAGTTCTAGTACCATGTACACTACAACATTGTTGTATTGACTTATTGTTCATTTATTTTATCACTATGGTATAGATACAACACTAAATCTTCCATTCGATGTGTGGAGAGAAATTGCAATTTGAGAATCATATTGAGGAGCTTCTGTCGAACAGAGGTATGTCTACTAAATCAAGCAACCGAGTAGTCAAAGAAAATATGAAGATTCATTATTCTTTATGCTTGTTGGTGATTAGCATGAAAGACCATTATTTATTTCTGCAGAGATTTATGTTGATGAAACGGAAACGTCATAGGCCTACCATTTACAAACCAAACATGTTCAGTGATATATTAGGCATGGAACATGCTCACTTTGTTAAAATTTTGTTTGTGCTCATGTAATAATCAATGATTTATTTTCCCCTATGATATGCTAATTTAACCCCTTGATAATTTAAAATCATATCAATCATTGATAAATTCCCAAGTTATAAAATTTATTTGAAACAATTTAGTTATGAGGATAGTATAATCGAGTGTGGGGATCTATGATTATCCTCGTGGAATATATTAGTGTTGTAATTTTGTGCAATCACGATAGCAATACGCGCTTCATAAGATGGATCCACATTACATGAACTCACATTGGTTTTGTTTTCCACCCTGTGGGCAACATGGCTTAGGAAAAGGGTTTAGTTGATCCTATTAACCCTCAATGATTTGATCGAATGGTATATATTGCAACGCATACAACAATTTTTTTTTCAAAGGAAAATCTTATGGGAAAACCTTGAGGTACTTCTTCTCATTATATGTAGGATACCTAATGTGAACCCATTGATATTGATTATAACTTTTAACCAATAAACATGGAGTAAAGTATGAAACAAAAGGTATGAAACAAAGGGAAAACTCATGGGACTTCACATTTTATGGAGGATACCTAGTGTGAAGGAGTTTACATTGATTATAATTTTTAACCAAGTAAGCCAAGTAAGGTATGCAACAAAAAGAATGAGCTAGGGGGAAATCTACCATGATACCTCCTACATAAAACTGAAATTAAAGCACTCAACAACTCCAACCAACCCACTAAACTTATAAAACATTTATTACTCTATTGTATAGTGCTTATTGTTTGACCAACTAAAAATGTTAGATAATTTTGTTTTTCCAAGTTAAAAGAAAAACTCAAAATTTGATGAAATGACAAACATGATAGAGACATGTAACAGGTAGACTAAACACTAACTAAATACTTCAAATTACAATATAAACAATATGTAGTTAAAAATAATTATATAAATTACTATGAATACATTTTCATTTATAAATAGCAATCCATAATAACTATTTAACAATTAAATTATCATGAGTTTAATGGTTAACAATATATGTTTTCCTGATAAAAAAATCACAAGTTCAAATCTAAAGTAGGTGAAGTATATATACCTTTATAAATAGTCAAATCTCTTCCAATAAAATTGAATTATTTTTATTATCATATAATTTATGAATCACCGAGCTGAGACTATTTGAGGTCCATGGACATAGATACGGCAACGAGAAATTTCGCGGAACGCCGGGAGCAATTGCCGAGAAAGCGAGTACAAAGAGGCTTTTGAAAAGCACTAAAAAGGAAGTTTGAAGGAGACTTTTCAAAGGACTTTTCAAGGTTCGTAAAATGGACGGCCTCCCTCAACGCTTTGACCATTTTTTGTCGGCGATACCTAAAGCAATTATTTAATATATATATATATATAGGCACCTATATATGTATATATATATATATATATTAACATGTATATATGCTCGGAGGAGGCAATTCCTAGATGCGGTTGTTCAGGAAAATAAAAAATGGCCATTGTCGAAGAAATATGCAACGACGGGGATGTGCAGGGAGAATTAATGGACGTTCCAGGCTTCAGATTCTCTCCGACAGAAGAGGAATTGCTTGGCTTTTATCTGAAGAAAAGGGTCCAATACGGCCATCCACTGAAAATTGATACAATCATACCAACCTTGGACTTGTATCGATATGACCCCTGGGAATTACCAGGTACACTTAGATCAACCCTCTGGTTTTTTTTTTCCCTGTTTCAAATTTTAAAAGAATTTTTCACTGAATATTGACTGATGTATTCTTATTCTTGCAGGTTTGGCTCATTATGTTGGCGAGAAACAGTGGTTCTTCTTCGTTCCAAGAGTTCAGGGGAATTCATGCTCTCGGCCTAACAGATTGACGGTGTCTGGTTTCTGGAAGGCCACCGGTTCAGACAAAGCAGTTCGCAACGAGCTGCTTCACTGTATCGGTCCGGTTCAGACAGACCAGTTCGCAACGAGCTGCTTCACTGTATCGGTCTAAAGAAAATTCTGGTATTTTATAAAGGAAAAACCTCGGGCGACAGAGAGGACCGACTGGATCATGAATGAGTACAGGTTGCCAGATTTCAACTCTTCCACAACCAAGGTAGTTTTCCCATTGTTTTTCAGTCCTCTGATTGATATATAACCTGGATCTGTTAAGATGTTAAAAATGAAGATGCGAACCTCGATATTTTTTGTTCCATTACTATTTGTTAATAAACCCAACGTTAAGATCGATTTTTACCAGTTGCTTTGAGAGAAGCGAAGTGCTCTATCAGGGTGGGGAGCACCTCGCTTCTCTTTTCTCAGGTGCAAAGATACTGAAGGAATGTAAGTTGGCATGTGCAGAAGAACATGGATATGGTCTTATGTCGGATATACAGAAAGGCTGCTTCTCGGAAATCGATGGATCAACGCGGAAACCCTAATCACGTTGAGAAAGAAGATCCAGGTTTTTCAGCTGGTGATGAATATGAACAGAATCTCTCTAATTCATTCACTCTTAATGGCAGCTGCCAATTATCAAATGCAATGAGAGAGACCGTAGTTTCTTCATTACATTATCAAAATCAAGAGGGAGTCTGTTCTTCTGATCTAAGTAAAACAAACGATGAAGATAGTCTGTTTGAGTGCCTGGAACCGATCATGTTTTGTGAAGAGACTATGGTATTGAATACCACTAAAGCCTGCGAGCCACCACGCTTAGAGTTGCCCGCGCTGTCGATGGACTGCTTGTTTGGCCATGAAGCGATACCGAGTCCATGGGCAAATAATATAAATGCATGGGCACCTTATGCTTTTCTATCTACCCCATAGCCATTCCAAATCCGATTAGTTTACATAACATTACACTTGTTTGTGAAGTGGCGAGTACTGTCCGTGATCGATGAAAAGGTGCTGAAGATTTCTCATTTATGCTCCAGTATCTAAATGTTTTAGATCTCAGGAATCTTGTACTCCCTTTACAAATCTAAGAGTCTTTTCCTCGAAAATTCCAGTGGTAAAGTATTAAGTGTCTCAATTGCTGAGCAGGAATGAGTAGTGTAAATTTATTGAGGACTCTGAATTTATTCTGGTCTATGAAAAGTTTTCTGGGATTTCACGTTGATGCAGTCTAGACATGTACGTATTTTACACAGCCAAGAGCCCTATTGTCAAAGATAGCATTGCTAAATCTGGTCGTCTCTAAATACCGCAAGAGTTTTCATAAATATAGTGTATCATCTCAAATCCAATAGTCTTTTTCTGAAAATTTCCATTGCGAAATCTTATTGTGTTCAATTGCGAAATCTGATTTTGTTCAACGTTAGCCGGACGCCATCGCTAAATCAGATTGTGTATTAATACCTCAAGAATTTTAACGTACTACCTTCGCAAATCCGAGTCTTTTTCTCAAAATTTCCATGGCTAAATGTGGCTGTATTTAGTATCCACCACGATGCCACCAGTCTACATATATACGTAGGATCCATGTGTTTCGGCCTTTAATACATTCTCTATCTATGCTTAATGCATTAACATTAAAACAAACGCATATTGGTGTTACCTTGAGATCACTGAGGTGTTTGATAGCAATATAGTTAATTTTATAATTAATGAGTGAGATACATTTTAACTTCTGGTTTATTCAATATTAAATATCATTTTAAATCTTTTATTATTTAAATTGTATAGTCAATTTTATAAAACTAAAAATTCCCAAATATATTCAATATTAACTATTATTTTAAATCATATGTTATTTAAAATGTATTTAATTAAATTCACATGTATATTCAATATTAACTATTATTTTAAATCATGTGTTATTTAAAATGTATTAAATGAAATTATATTGCTAATTTTATAAAACTTAAAATTCATAAATATATATAAACATATTATGAGAAAGTTTTTTTTAAGAGATTTAGACGATCATATTACTATAAGAAGAAGACCCAATTGCCCCCCATGATTGGGAAGACCTTGGACCTCTAGAGACCAAAGAAATTTGTGATTCATCTTCACCTAATTTTAACATCCCATCAAGTGATAGTCAAGATTTTATTGTTATATAGGTTGGTGAATTTCTACTTATATATCAATTTTTCGATAATTTAGTGTATCCTTGATTTGACATAATCGACATTACTAGCTCATTAATTGTTTGGGGTTACTTGGGGTACAATCCCTCCTAGTTAAATCATTTCCACTAGGGGTAGCTCATTAATTGTTTAGGGTTGCTTGGGGAACAATCCCTCCTAGTTACATCATTTCCACTAGGGGTATTAGTGTTCTCATGTGTTATGAGCTTAAATACCGTGATTGTTACTTCCGTCAATATTCCTTTGAGATACATAAACATATATTTGGGAACACATCCTATTAATCAAATTATTCCACCTATATTTTCCAGTTTTAGTATACTAGTAGGGGCAGTATGGGAACTAGTACCCTATATAGTAGATTTTTCTTCAAGATTAGAAATACTCCTAGTTTTGTACCTTCTATCGAGACTGGGTTCATTCCTTCTTATGGAATCATGTTTATAGTCCCTTTGTTCCTAACATGGGATTTTCTTTCACTGAAAATTTTATCTTGAATCGTTGATATCAAATGCCTTTAGGTTTCAACCATGATGGTGGAAACATAGTAGGGTGAAGTTAATGAGTGGAAATATGACACATATTGGGATGCTATCTAGGTCATCCCACAACAACCCTTGGAGTCTCAACCCTGCCTATTTTTCTTTCCTAGAAACACTTAAAATCCCTTGATCTATAACACAATGCAATACTATACAACCTAGCCTCCTATCTCAACTAAGCTGCATCTAGACATTACAAAATTTAGTGGTAAGCCTAGAGAAGACCCACCAAACCACATGATGCATTTTTATCTATCATGTTCATTGAACTCACTTGTGGATGATAGTATTAATTTATGGATTTTCCAACTTGACAGGGGTTTCCATAAAGTGGTTCATTGATTTGCCACATTTTTCCCACAATAACTTCTCCTCTTTAGCAATTTGATCACTTTGGACATAATTTCAATTACCATACTATTTTGAGACTGGAAAAAATCTTCTAAAATCACTTTGAAAAACTACATCCACCCACATCTTTGATCATATTCATGAGTGGATAACAATATGTCAAATGATCAGACTTGAAATCCTTGATTGCTTATTAGTTGATTCACTTGTAAAATATCTTTTTTTAAATATTGTTAAATATGTTACTTGTAACCATCAATGACTAAGGAGGTAGTTATCCTAAAATCCCCAAAGCTAGACTTGGTTTATTCCAAATACAATATATTGTATGAGATTATATCTAATGCACTATAGTTCGAGACCAATCCCACAAAACCAATTTCATGACCTCACATCAATGGTGTGATTGGTTTTGTAAGAATGTTGTAGCCTAACAAGCGATGAATCAAATGGGACAAGTTTCCCTATACTCTAATACACCTTTGGCTACATAGTACACATAGAATGCCTGAATCACTACCTAAATAATTGATGTACATTCAGTATAGATGGAAAATCCAAAGGGAAACAAGCATCATGGAGGGGAAAGTAATGTAAGAAGAAAAAATCTAACTCTAGATAGGGTCATATAACTAAAATGAAACCAATAATTTTACTGTGGGAAAGAAAGAGAAAAACAAAGTGAAATTCCATTTCAATATTTTAAATGTTTGTAATGGAGATCACCTTAAACACTAATATCTCAAGTTGGAGGAGATTCAATGATGGATGGCATAGTGGGAGGCTCATCAACCTTATGGAATAGTGGGAGGGAATGCTTACTAACCTATTCCCTTCACAAGGGAGACACAAATTTTCTTATAGTTCTAACCATGCACCTCTACAAAGGGAAAATTAAGGTGCCCCTCTCGAATGGGGTAACACATCAAATGCTATTATCTCTATGTGTGATAAGGATATTATTCTTTAAAACTGAGCTCATAGTTATGAAAATAATCAACTTCGAGATATGGATAAGGAAACATCAATGTCACAACAGAATTTCCCTCTTCGGATAGATAATTTATTAGTTGATATGATTCCCCACCCTTTAAAGGGAATTTCATAAATGTGTACACATAATCTGAATAAATACATACCCCTCAACATTACAATGATATAGAATATTTATCTTAGACACCTTTCCCCATGTCCTCACTAGAATTCCTTCAGATTTCCCCCTATAATGAAAGGAATTATTGATCGTTATTTATGGTATTACTCCTTCCAACACTCATCTAATAATTTTTTACTTGGACCAATGCAAGCTTCAACTTCCCCATCACATATCTTTTCAGATCCAAGTATCTTCACACATTGTGAACATCTTTAGGTGTTTCAAATGAAGGGGATCCCACTTATATTATGTCCATGTCATGTTAGAGAGCCCTAGGTTCTCCTAAGATATTTCCTTCAGCTATGATGTTGAAATAATTCAACAGTCATTCTTTTAGACCTGATGGAATTATCCCAATCTTCACATTCAAACTAAGAGTAAAATTGTCCTAGTAAATATTGATATCATTAATGCTCCTTTAGATAAACATCTCTTATTGGGACATCGCTATACATATGCCATCATATCTATTTTTTCTTCTATATTCTAATAAATTGTGTTGGACCTATTCCTAAACAAATTATCATGATTGGTCAGTTGTCTTACTATATGCTTGATACTACTTCTGTCAGTAGGTCAAATGTATGAATGGTGGAAAATTCCATGGGGCCATATGAAAGTGCGAGTTTTGGGATTTTCAAGGACTCAACCTTCATGGGTACTTTCACTCTCCCTCTACTAATTTGTTACTTTGACTCTTCACCTATAAATTTGATTTTATTAGTCAATTCTGATACCATAATTAATTTCCAAATGTCATATTTTGGAGAGAGAACCAATCCATAATTTTTTGTTCCTTTCAAGTTGTCATACTTTGGAAAGGACCTATGGATTATGCACAATCGTTAGCATTTTTTTCAAACAACTAATATGTATAATTGATTGTGTTTTACTATTGTTAAGCTCATTTATCAAGTTATTTAGATCACGTCCACGGATATTGATTAGAATCTTCCACCTCGGGAGGTGTACATGATTAGTTTCCATTTCCAGTATGGGACTTCCACTGTCCAAATTCATAAGACTTATTAGATATGTTCCTATGTTTAGATGCGACTATTATGGAGGTAATGACCTATTTTGAGACACCATGGAAATATATGCACCATCACTCATATTTTCTTACTAAATTTGATAAATTGGAGGTTGGAGACAAGGGTCTTATTTCCCATGGAGATTTTGACTAGTATCAAAGTACTCTCCCTATACAAATTGTGTATGTGGAATGAAATATAGAAAATATTTATAAGGATATTCCAATCGGTGTCTTTGTCGATTTTGTTCGGTTGGATATAAGGTGCTTGGGCCAAGGCTGTAGTGGTTGCAATATCCTTATTTTCCCCCTTTGAATAGATTGTGAAGAAGCTGAATTTTGTACTATGAGATACTACCTTGCGGCACTATTTAGGTGGGACAATAGTTGGAACTACCTATGGTATTATGTAGAGATGACACTATTTATAAGGATATTCCAATCGCTGTCTTTACAAAACCTGGCATTGCAGAAAATGTCTTGAATGGATATGACTATTCCCCTAATGAATTTAAACCTAAATTTATATTTTTAAGGAATATTGTGACATTTTCACTTGGTATTATGAGGAAGTTCTAGGCATCGATTGATCCATATTTTATGAGCATGACAAAATGAATACATATTATTAAAATATGCTTAACACAAAATAACAGAGATACAGTAAAATTGGCTTTCTATTCAATAAGGAAAGATGCTGAAACTGTAAAATGTAGTGAAAAATAAGCTTGTTGGAATGGTGTCGGCTTATCTCTGAGAAGAGATGTGACAGATGCACTCATTCGCAAGAAGATGATTATTACAATGAGGAAGGGCCTTTTTAACATAAGTAAAATCCAAAACCATAACCCTAGAAGATGAAAATCCAAATGGTTTGTGGGCCCCGATGGGGGTAGTTGATATGTCAACTTCTCAGGGCCGTAACTTTTGCATACAATCTATGTTTGGGGTTCTCGATACACCATTGGAAAGGTATAACTGAGAAGAACGATTTTTGACTAGTCCAAGCAAGTGCCTATGGCAATCCCCTAGACCCCGAATACCCAAAAAATGTCATTTAGGGCCTCAAAACAACCCCTGAAGTTTGGAACCCGAAAAACTATGGAAAAACTGCAAAGATGGAAAACTGTTTTTTCGAGCCCATGGAATAGGGTGGCCACCGATATCCACCTGGATCATCGATCCCAACATTGTTGAGAATAAAATTAAAACCTATTAGAATGCCAACCTATTCAACAAACATTGTGACTGGTGAATCTAAGAAAAGAAAATACCATAAGGTAGAAGTGGAAATGTTATTGACGGTAGTATTTATCTACCTAGTTCCCATGATTGAATGGGTGTATAAACTAGTTCCTATGGATAAAAAGTAGAGATTTATTTGTTTGTTCACTAATTTTCATGATCTGAACAAATAATGTCCAAAGGATTATTATCCCACACCATTCATTGATAATATTATTGATGAATGTGCCAAAACTGATATATTTTAATTCATTGATGGATTTTCTGGCTATAACCAGATTTAGATTTAATAAGAGGATTATATTAACACTACCTTCATCTATCCTTCCAGTATGTTTTCTTATAGGAAAATGTTATTCGGCCTGAAAAATGATGGATCCACTTTTCAATGGGAGATGTCAAATGCATTTCATGACATAAAACATATCATTGAAGCCTATTTGGATGATTCAAATGCTTAAGAAAAGAAAAGGGTTGATCATATAGGTCATCTTCATGCAATATTTGAAACATGATAGTAGTACAAGATTTGATCAAATCTTCATAAGAACATATTTTATGTTGTGTCTAGACGTTTGCTTCGTTTCACCATTTCTAATTACAGGATAATGGTTGAAAGTTCAAGGTTGAAGCAATAATTCAATTGGCTCCCTTTCATAACATTCACCAACTTCAAATCCCATAAGGGAAAGAAATATTTTTGTGATGGCTCATCACAGATTATGACAATATCATGAAACAATTATTGCACCTTTTAGAGAAGGGGGTCCTATTTATGTGGGATAATTAAGTGAAATGGACATTTTATGCCTTGGAAAAGGATATAATGTCTAGATTACTACTAAGTGCACTTGAATACAACAAAGACTTATTATTGGGTGAGTGAAAGCTACTGATGGTCTCTCTTAACGCGTTAGTGGCAATGCAAACATGGAAAAACAACAATCTTTTAACATGAAGGGATTATTCAAGGTACTTTTACAATGAATTTGAATATTGTGTAAGAATATGAAACGCGGTAAATGGAATTATCTTTCCAAATATACAACTTGTATTCAAAGAAATTGTGAATAACTATGTCAAATTTAATTTTTTCTAACAGTGGTATCTGATTTTTCCAACAAAATATAAGGTATATGTTTTTGTTCCTGTAGGTGTTACGTACCTTAACAATGAAATTTCTTTTAAAAAACTTGTATAGTTTTAGAGAACCGTTTTTCTTGTGCCATTTATTTTTTGAAAATTTATAATATTAATTTTATATTTTTTATAATTATCAAAGTCAACATATCATTGAAATTACAACTTATTTTGTTCATGTAGGCTAAGAGGGTCTTAACATGATAAAACAATTTTTTTTTTTATATAGTATGTATCGGTCTCCTCTAGTGTCACATATAACTCATTCAAGAAATGGTTAAGCCAACACAAAGTTATAGTAGAAATAAGAGAGGTATGTAGTATAGGATTTTGATATATGCAAAGAGAAAAATAGATTAAAAATAGTAAACAATATTAATTTTAAAAAAATTATGTATTTGGAATATGCATAACGGGCTCTATCTATGTCTATAGTTTCACCAAAAATTGAATTGTTTATCCTATATAAAATTAACATCAAATATAGAGATATAGAGAGGTATTCACAAAAATGGAGCTTTTTATGAATTTGCAGAACAAACCACTAGGTTTGTCATCTTGAACCTAAATTAGAGCCAACCAAGTCACCATACACATTGTTAATCCCCACCCAAAAAACATTCAACTGAAAAGAGCACACATACATTCTTAAGAGCGTGCACACATTCCTAATAGTGTGCATGGACTACAGGAATCTGTGTGTGTTCGTAAGAGCGTGCACACACTCTTATAAGTTATTTGATATTTTTCATTCCCCCATCCCTCTCTCTGTATCCTACATATACCCCCTTTGTATGTCTCCCTCTCTCTCCCTCACACTCCTATACATGGTAAGACCTAGACATGGAAAGACTTAGAAATCACAAGGCATGGAAAGACATAGACCTAGACGTTACCTCAAGATGCCTTGGACTCTCACACCCACTCCCTCTCTATCCCACCCCTCTTTATCTCTCTCTCTCTCTCTCTCTCTCTCTCTCTCTCTCTCTCTCTTCCCTTTCTTTGACCCAAGAGGATCTAAGGAATGCTCACAAAGGTTCAGGATGATCCATAATGCTCACAGAGGTCCCAGGGGATGCATAAATGCTCAAAATTTGACCATCACAAATCATCCCTAAAACAACATCAATGCATAGAGCTCATTGTCATCTTTCCAATGGTGCAAACGGCAAGTCAAGCTCGTATGCAAAAGTTATAAGCAATAAAAGTTCAATTCAACCAAGTCAAAGTCAAAAGTCAAAGGGGTAAAAGGACACGTGTCATATTTGTACATTTAGATTTGGCACATGATCGGAAAACCATACAGATGATGTGGCCACACCCCCATGATGCCACATCGACAAATGTATCTTGACTGGGCAGATGAGTTGGAAATTGAATAGGACGATCATACCTCTAGGTGGATGAATGGTATGTTGAGAAGTGGCATTGGATATCCAATGCAAGGTTTCCATGTGGTAGCCCCTCATTGGCCAACACTTGTTAATGTATATAATATTTTTTGGAGTCAACAGGGGTTGAACCTATGACCTGCCAAAGGCCTAACATACCTGCCGCAAACAACACACCACAACATGAGTCATATCCTATATATGGTGAAAAATATATTTAAATGTATGTAATGTTTTATTTGGGGGCAAAAGGAGCAGAGGAATAAGCCCCCATCCCATGGTCATTGTATTATTACATGCAACCAACACAGATGGTTTGTGGAGGGGATAGTGAATATGT
>SNQJ01S0039826.1:60348-81828 GCA_010110895.2 Picea sitchensis
TTTTATTGAAAGGCCTTATTAATATTGACCTTTATTACATCCGAATATATTGATCTACCTATGTGCGGTTTAGGACCTTAACACTTTTAATTTGATATATTTATTTTATACTTCCATTGTTGCCAAATTTAGCTGAAATAATGTTCTCAACATGAATAGCAATAGACGATGACTTCCTTTTCTTAATGATAACTGTTTAGTAGGTGAAGGTACTATCTTCTTGGAGAACATATCTATTCCTTTAATTAGGAAATCAAGGGTAAAGTTATATGCATATCTATTTATTGCACTCATATTTCATAGAACATTTGCAACCTGATAAATTTGTAAGATATTTTTGGGGCTAATTATTTTTTATGAGAAGATTCACAAGTTTCTCATTTCATTCAACTTTCACATGTGTGAAGGTTACTATGACCTCTATGTATGGAAATAGTGTGAGCACATTCTCATTATTGTTCTCTATGTCGATACCATTTTGATTACTAGTGACTCTGTCTCTTTCATTCAAAATCTGAAGACATATTTGAAACATGTTTGAATTGATTGATATAGGCCTACTCTAGTTTTTTCTAGGGATTAAAATCACTTAGATTGCTTCTAGCACGTTTCTTTCTCAACATTAGTATGTGTTGGATCTTCTTCAAAGATTTGGTATGAAGAGTTCCAAGGCTATCCTTAGTGTTATTTCCAAAGGAACAAAGTTTAAGGTCAATATAGAACCAAAATCTCCTTTGGTGGTGTTATCCCTCACGTTGACATGAGTGGTAAAGGTATATTTGTAGGGGGTAACACACCTTATTTTATTGGCTTGAGGTGGTTGAGTATAGTGGTCCTCCTTCAAGGATCATGTGGTGATCTTAGTGGTTTTTTCCTTGGTGATCGCATGCTCCTTGGTTGATGGTTTTGGTTTATGGGTGATGCTTTTATTTTTCTTGATTGGATGATTAGATGGTTGATGGTTCCATAATCCTAGGTTCCATGATATGATCTTGATTGGTATCTTAATATATGAGATCAGTGCTTTATGATGATGTTTGTTACTTCATGGTATTTTTCTCCTTAAACACTCATATGGGTTGATAAGATTGTAGGGAGCACCGTTATATTCTTATGACAATGAGTAATCAAATAGACAATAACTCTCATGGTGCGCTTTAGGGATTTGTGATTGTATGGCTCACACTCCAATTTTTCTCACACACAGTTTGCAGAGACTAACCATAGGCTTGTTGCATATGGACATAAACACCTTTGGGTTTGGAAATGGTAGCATTTTGAGTTCAGAGAAGATCATTATGAGACATGTAGACCTACAAAAAAGAAGTTATGTATACAGTTTGTGTTTTGTTGTCTACAACTCTAAAATATAGGGATCTTATTGTTTGCAGCATAAAAGATGTCCCCTAGACTGCTAACAACAATATACTTCATCTGAGAGAGATTGATCCATAAGGAAAAAATTTCAGGATTATGTCTTGGTTGGATTATTTCATATACTTCTTATTTTACAGGTAGGCACACATTGGAGTATTTCCTTTTGTCCATCTTAAATGATTAGTGCTGGAATGTGTCTTTGGTATCTATACAAATGGTTGAGATGGGTAGCTTAGGATATGATACCACTTCTATAATAAGTCTTCTATTGTTCTTTAATGGTGAAAAAGAGAAATTCTTGCTACAGTTTTCGTGCTGGGAGAGTAAGGCCACAAAATCATTTTTTAGACATGTTTGGGTTTAGGCTTGAATACACTTATGGAAGCACATTCTGGGATTTTTCAGGACATTTGTTTAAGATATTTGACAGACACTTCAACACCTATTACAACTGATAGATGGAGCTTTCTTGTGAGAAATAAAACATTTCAGCAATTTGTGAACAAGAAAGTAAGGAAATAGACATCAAAATTGTCAGCGTTCAAGGGGATGGTTACATCCTATGTTTGTTTGAACTCTTTGAGCACAGTTAGAAGAAAAGAACCAGCTAAAGGAGGGTTATATTGAGGATGGATATATCTCATCAGATTAGTGAATGGACATTTAGCATTTTCAAAGGATCAAAGGTCATTTTTGAAGGGATTGGCCTAGGCTTTCATAGTTCTATCATTGAACTGTAATAAAATATCTCGATGTTGAAGTAAACTACAGATTGTGAAAAAGAAATGGAACTGTGCCCAGTTTGGCTTATATCAAGAACTCCCTACATAAATTGATGAAAAAGAAGCTTACGCATGTGAAATGTTTTAAATTTGTAAAAATCAGGGCCAAGTGAAAAGTGACTAGTGATCAAATATGCTCTTACAAGGTTTTGTTAGGGTGTCAAGTCAAATTTTTATGGTTTTAGTAGGTCTTCAAATAAAAATTTGGTCACTGGCTAGTGTGTCTAGGGATATTACTACTCCTTTAAAAATTTTATCATGTTTTAGTCATTGTCTCCACTCAGTTGGATGTGCCATCACTGACAAGTCTTTATGGTCATGTCAATCTCATTATCATGGTTTTCATTCAGCTCATTATCATCCATTAGGTCGTTAGGGTTTTAGTCATTGAATTTCTCATTCCATTCATAAAATGGGCATGTCAAGGAGTAGTGATACAAATTGGTTCAAAAGGGTTTTATTTCAAATGAATATGTTGTAATAAGCTTCAAAAAATCTCAAGCTTCATTCAAATATTCCTAAGCTACATGGTTTCCAAAGAAAAAGTGAGAAAGGCTTAGTGTGGGCCACCGCCCTACTATGAAAAGAAATCAACTTCACAAGATATAAAAGACCATAATTGTTCATTTCTATCATTCATTTCATTTCTAAATAATCTCTCACTCATCAACAACCATTACCTAATAAGTTTAGGGCCATACAGTTTCAAAAAAATTGTGTTTTGCCTCCAGTCGTTGTGTTTTTGGGCAGCCAAGAGTATAGGGATGTGTAAAAATTCCCTAGCCCTCTTTCCTCATCCTTTAAACCTCCCTCCACTTCCCTAAGGTCCATAACATCCCTCCCCACCTCCTAAATTGTTCCTACACTCATCCCTACTCCCTAATCACCTTATTCTATCATCTAAAGTTACCAAATTCCTATCCCCTACCAACTAGAAAACTTTGTTTTCTCTCTTCTTGTCCACTAGGGTTTTATTTCCAATTGATACTCATGGAAGGAAATAATAAGCCCTATAAAAATGGATGTCATATCATCATTTATTAGCCCACTTCATCACATGACATCATGTCTTCACCATTTCTCAAGAGATCATTCAAGAGACAAATCATTTGCCACACATAGGGACAATCTTACTTAAAAATTGGTTTCTGAAATAAGGAAGATGAATTGGGAAAAAGTGAAAGACAATTTTGTCAATAATAGAACAAGGAACAAAAACCTCCTTCAATTTATACACAAGTGTTATTATTTGAGAGAAATGCCCAAAATACAATTTCTATGGGAGACTTGTTGCGCTTCTGGAGTAGTCTTGGGAAAATGCATTGTTTTCTATCATGGAGTGTCCACATGACTTTCTTGATGATTCAAGTGATAACTAGACATCTGAAACCTTCCAATGAGATATCAATATCCTTATTTGGAGAATGGGAACCCCTCCAAAAGTCACTTGCAAAAGTACATTGCGCTTTTGCACCCCCACGCTGTGCTTTTGGAGTAGTCTTGGGAGAATTGATTTTTGAGGGGCTATACTTGATCATTTCCAGTGCTTGAGGGGTCCATTGTATAGAAAACAGAGAGATATTTTCAATTTTATATCTTGAGCCCAATTTGGAGTTCAGGAAGGCCTCAAAAAGTGGCCTACAATTCCACACTGCGGTTTTTCTTCACACGCTACGCTTTTTCCATAAGGTTTGTTATCTTCAACAATTTGACTTTTCTGACATGTGTTGATGTAATTAATGAGTTTTACTGTTGTAATGATGACATGGAGGTGTAATTATTCTATTTAATGGTCACATGAGGTAGATACTTGCAAGTGATTTGTTGTTTTGGGTCAAATGAATTAGTTTCTCAAATTGAGGGAGAGTTTGTTAACCTCCCTAGTCATTAAGGTTTTGGTTGAGACCTTTTGGGGGATAGCTTCAAAAGTCATGGATTCAACCCCTGAGAGTGGGGAGAAGATTTTTTTTGTCTATATCTTTCATTTTATTTGTCATTTTAGGGGTTGGATGTTGTGGAATTGAACTTTGAGAACACTATTGTATAAGAAAACTTGGCTAGAACTAATAAACATAATTTGAAGGAAAACATGGTGCAAAATTGAATGATGGATCAAGCAATTCCAAAATAGAATGGAGAGAATCTAGAAATAAAAGAGGAGTGTTACCCTTTGAATGCATCTACATTTGAGGCCTTATTTCCAGTGGTTTGGTGGTGAGGATGTGCAAAATGTATTATGGTTCCTCTTCGAGCATTATTATGAAGTAAACTTGTAACCAGATTTGAAGCCTGCTCTTGAGGCTTATTATTGGAAGTCTAATAGAGACAAAAAGAGAATTGTTATATACCTTCTCATATCTGTCTCAAAGCATGTTAAAAGGAAGCAATACCAACAAATAGTGTTCACAGTCATCTGATTGAGTTTATAAGTGATTTATTCACATATTATTCTATGGAGAGCTCTCATAATTGCATCATGTTAAGTGGATAATCCCTTCTTGTGCTCATGGTAGAAATGTAACAATCCTCGCATAATTTTAATACTTGTAGCATCCGATAATTTCGGCGATGATTGTAGGGTGAAGAGGACACCTTATTTGGATTTTGGTGTTCTTGATGTATTGAACCAATTTTTTGCTCATACCTTCTGGAGACAACCATACTAATATAGAACATGTGTTGCATTGGTTAATGTAGAAAGGAGAATGATAACAGAGGGTATTGGAGTTACATCTACAGTGAAAATGGAGCTTTTGTTTGGAAGCTTATGATATCCAAGGATGTTGTGTGTGCTTCCTGTATGCATACAATTATATAATTTTAGCGGCTAAAGGAATGATGTTGTATTCAACACATCCAAATTTGGTGAGGATGATTCTGAAGCCCTTATATCAGATTTGTGACATATGCATGATCCTCCAGTTATGGGAAATAAATATATGTTGCTTGTTTAAGTGTCTCGAAGAATATTTGAAGAAGAATGCATCCAACAAGATCATAAATGGAAGGCACTGGAATAAACTTAGAAACAAAGGCATATTTATCTTCAAACAATTGTTGGAAGCATGTATTTAAGATTGTAAATTTCCTCAGGTATATCGTAGCTACAAGATCTCACATCAAAACCTCACTTCCAGAAATGTAGAGTGATTCTTGATTAAGGTTTGATGCACCATACAATAGTTTTAAAGGATTAACAGGTTGAACACCTGCAATGGTTGGATAAATAATGGCAATCACATTTTACTATTTTAGTAATGCCTCAATTGTGGAGCACTTAGCCTATTTTGATCTCCTTTTATTGTCGTTTTGGGAGGTCACATGTGGACTTAGGAAGCACCCTTCAACCAAGGAGTTGATGGATAGGCATTGATACCACATCATACAATCACATACCCCTAGGAGGAAGAGCGTTTTTCTCTTTTTGAGATAACTTTATCTTAGTGAGTTTGTTATAACAACCTTTAAGCACCTTTGCACATAGATCCCCGCTAGATCCATTGTTGAAGGAGAGGCTAGCTTAGAAGAGTCCCAATGAAGACTTGGGTGAAAATTTCAGGAAGCGTTCCTCATTTTTGAGAGCTGGTTTTGCATTGGAGGACGAGCCTATTCTTGAAGAAGCATCCAAAGTAATAATGACACATGATTTAAGGAGGAAGAATTTCCATCTAATGAGATGTCCAATACGCATATGCTGAGGAATCCATAATTTGATGTTTGAGGAGGTGGTTATAACCACCAATGGGACCCTCTTAGTACATCATCCTATATTATATATACTATGTGAGGAAATTGTTACATTTGTTGGAGAGAGAGCCCAAGGAGGGACACCCTTCTTTTCAGGAGATTAGTTGTGTTGCTTATGTATTTTTTATGATTTCTCCTTGGAGCAAAACATGGATCTAGAATATACTAATACTTTATTGTTATTAATTGGAGAGAAGGGTGGATTTGAAAACCACTTATGGTTATTTTATTGGAGATCTATTGAGAAGGTTGAAGGATTTGATATTTTATTATTATCCTTTGGAGAAGCACATGGATATACAAGTTGCATAGTATTTTATTGTTTTTCCTTGGAGAAATTATTGGATCTTGAAGCCATTAAATGGTTTTTTTATTGTAAGAAGATGGATCTATAACTGTATTTAAAGAGTAGCTCTCTCCATTATCATTTATGGTTGGATATGAGGAATTTCCCGTTAGATATGAGTTGAATATCTTCAAGACAAGGAATGTGAAGATTTTTTGTCATGGCATATGATGTTTTGGGACCAATATTATTGAATACTAATGCTGGAAAGTACTTGCATCTAATGCATTATGAAGGGCTAATTTATGGGTAAATTTGTTCTCTTTTAGAAGTAGTTCAATTGTGGCTGATTTCCCTTTTATCTCCTTTGTATTTACTATTGGAAATGTGAATGAGTATATTTATTCCTAATCAAGAATTTTCTTCCATTTCCATTGCCTATTGGTAAATACGCCTTCATGCATACTTTAGAGGTTTTCCTAGTTAAGATCCCTCCAAGCTAATTTCTGCATTGTGGACAACAAGATAGTGTCGATATATCTTGTTCATTTTAGCTATCATTCTTCCCTTATAACATAAGAAACAAGCTCATATTTTCTGCCCTACCTAATTTAATTCTTATTCCAATTGCCCAATGGATTGAAACTACTCTTGGTCCACCATCACCCTATTTATAAAAGTATTTACGATCTTCATTTTGCTGAAGCTATTTATCCATTTTAGCTTGAGCATAAATATCACAAGATTTAGTGATCCTATCTTAGGCATACCCCCATTTTACCATACGAGAACTGACCTGCAGCAAAAAGAAGGTTTTTGTGGTGAAATTGAGTAGCCCTCTTGAGTTCATCTAAGGCTACATTTGTGTTTTAGGGATTTACCAAAAGAAGTGGAAGTTTGGGAGGTAACAAGGACCTAAAGTGAAAGAATAAATTTTTCAATGCCACATAGAAGAATAAATTGCATTGTGAACATTATAAGAAGAATGGTCATAACAAGGAGCATCATTGGGCATTACATCCCAAGATATTTTCAAAGAGAAGCATTAGGAGGAAATTATTGGAAGTTCATAAAGTTGAAGGTAAAGAGATAGGAGCATCAAATGTTGATGACAAAATTTCTTGGATGGTTCAATAAAAGACTTCTCATGTTAGAAGGAGTGAGAGTATTGACAAGGAATACCTAACTGGGTTGAGAAAGGCAAGTCAATTAGTTCAAAAATTGGAAAAATAGCTCTCTAGTTACCTTAGGAACTAGAATTGGGACTTCTTTGACACAATGAATTTGGTTCAATAGGTTTCAACAACCTACTCCATGGAAAATATGATCAATATGCATTCTCAAACAGGTAAGATGGATCATAATAACATTTCACACCAAAACTCATTAAACCTTGTTGAGTGACATTCCACCCCTTTCTCCTCTGACTAGCTAAAGTTAGTCATACTTGTTGGTTAAAGTCAAAACTCAGAAATCCTTGACATAATTTTGAGTGAGGTGAGTCCTCAACAAGTTTTGAAAAAGTTGATGAGAAAGTGAGTCCTCAATGACTATGCACAAATTCATTGAGCTTGTGATCATTGAGTCCATCTGATTGATCAATGACTCCATCCCCATATAAAGGTGGAAAAAACATTTTTTTACACATCTCTACAATTTTTCCTATTATTTTCTATCGTGGCAGAAGTTTTGAAAGAACCAAAGAGTTTGAATGGTTTTGAATGGAGAAATTTTATTTGTTTCCAACAATTAGGAAACCTTTGGAATGGGGGAAAACATTATAAATGATAGGGCTTGTGCATCTTCAAATTGGATAGCATTTTAATTTTAATAAATTTGAATGAGTGATCTCGTAAAAACACAAGAACTTAATACTACCCACGATCAGCTTAGAAAGTTGGTCTAGTAGCAAGAGAAGAAGAGTGAGTCACCATATTTTCTTTGATACCAGATGATTTGGAATTTAAGTATGTGTGTGTGTTCTGCAGTCTCTAGATTTTAATGTTGATACTTGAATGTTATTGGAATAGAGATTCCTTATTTCTATCTTCAATATACTATTGCTCATTCACATTATTTAGAATAGGCATTTCTATATGAATTGCTCAGCTTCCACATGAATGTTTCTAAGTATGAAATTTGAAATGCCATACGTTTTTCCCTCAAGCTTGTGTGGATTTGGCAACATAACACCTTTGATAGTTCCTACTATTTCCAATTATTTTCTAATCACCTCACAGGATAATGTAAGCTTTGAATCCATGTTAGAATGATTGAAGACAAAGTAGAAAAAGGAATCACTCATATCTTACTCAATGATTATAAATTACAGTGTTATAATACATTCAACATATATATAACTTCAAACTCAACACATTGTACACCTAACAAAAGAAAATAAAACCAACATCATAACTACATCTAATAGCATAACCATGTGGTAAATTCTTGCTAGCTCAATCGATTAAGGTGTGGGTTTCATTTTCTTGGCAACCCGAGTTCAATACCCTTACAGCGTGTTTAGTCGGGAGGAGACACCCAAAAAATCCACCCATTTTAAGGGTTGATGCGACCCAAGCCGGGTGTGATCCCTGGGTGATTTTGATGGCTAATATTCCCCATGATTGTGGTTTCTTAGCCAACGGTTGAAATGTTGGCCTGATAAGTGATGAAAATTTCTAAAAAACAAAAATAAATAGCATAACCATGTGCAACTACACTGCTATAGGACAGTTGAATGACTGATCATTAAACTAATGATAATATATTATATTAATATTAGTAAGATAAGACTAAAGTATATTATTGGGGTGTGGCCATTAGTAAATAATGAAGCAATTGTCAATCTTGATTCCTTTCATTAATTTCTCTCTTCATGTACCCAATGAAGAATTTGAGCCTTTAGGGGATTCCACGGATGAGGATAAATTGAGTTTAGCAACATCATATGATATTGCAGAGAACATAATCAATTATGGTGGACTTTTGCATCCCTTGGTTAGGTTGTTTCTCTATAAGAGATGGATAAGTATCTTAAGAAATATAGTTCCTCTTCAAAATATAAGGTATCTCACAACTATAGTGGGTATTTGTCTGGATTTAGTGTATTACATGATGATCTAGCCCAAGAAACTTCCAGTTAGAAAAACAGGACCACAGAGAAATAAAATAAAACAAATGCAGAAACAAAACACAGAAGATACACAATACAATAGAGACACAGATTTATGTAGTTCACCCAATGTGGGCTACATCCACCAGAGAAATTGCCAGGTCCTTCCTTTATTATTATCCATCAAATGAAGGGATACAACCTACAACAAAACTCGTTGTAACTTCCTCTTCTTTCTCTCAGAGTCTCCTCTCTCAAAATACAATACTCTCCATAATGCATAGCCGCAATACATTTCCCTCATAATAGAGGCTTTCCTTCTAGGAAAAAAACCCTAACATAATTTCTACTGTTAGATCTGCAAACTTATAATGAACAGTCCAAATTTACAATGAAATTACAATATAAATTTACAAGGCAATTTTTCCCCTGTCGGGGGCCCACTTGCCCCTAGACCCCGTAGAGGGGGTACCCCCCCTCTGCACTCCCCTACGTGGAAGAGTGTACATACTTCTGGGGTGTAAAGTCTTCATGGGGTATAAACACGGCTGAAAGAAAGGACCTCTGAATCAAGAAGATAATCAAGCTCCACAACCAACACTTCTCTCACCAAACTTGTTTTTATGAGAAAAAGAAGTTAAATGAAGAGATATATGCTACTTATTGAACAACATTGGCACCCAATGTTGAGGATTATATCAACATTGTTTCTTGTTCCATTTTCACAAGCTCAAGGAAAATAATCAAAAGCATTTTGTGGTGTAGGGATGTTACTATTCAACAGATGAGATGCGGAAATGAATTCTTGAAGAAAAGGCTTCAACCCAACTATAATTCCAGTGATATTTCTCCTCAAGCAATGAGATGGAGGTGAAGGCATTGATTGATGATATGGAGGTATTTGGACTTGACACTCCACAATATGTGGTAATCTTATCAAGGGAGAATGAAATGTGCTAGCAACAGGGGTTTCAAAGTTATTTGTTGTCTATGGTTACTCTCTTGATCATGAAACATTTCTTGCCATTTTTAGTGTGGACCATTCTTCAAAAAAATATGTTGAGGCAAAAACCTTTGTCAACATCTCTGAATGAAGGAAAATATCCATCACTTTCATGGAATTAATCATTATTCTTGTTGAATCAAAGGAAGATGAACTTTTTTCTAAAGCTTCAAAACTTTACTTTGCAATTTTTATGGTGTGCAACCTACCTTTAATTACTACAAATATTTAGTGATGTTTTATTGTAAGATGAGATTTCTTGAGACAACACACTAGTTGGTTGACTTCATTGTCAAGAGTAGTGTTATATTATAAGATTTCTCCATTTATGTTTCTTTGATTGAGGCTAATGCAAAGAAGAATATGTCATAAGGAGGAGAAGGTGTATTTGGACAACTTCACTTGTTAAATTTTCCACTTGATGGAATGATTTGGAATATATTGATACATGCATATACCAAAAATGGTCAATATGAGAAAGCCAGTGTTGTATTTGATCATGTGTTCAGAGGTGGTCTATCTCCAACAGTAGATACTATCAATGGTCTTATGCAATCTTTGGTCAACTAAAGAAAAATCCGATGCCATGAGTGACATCGGTAACGATTGTGTTATTTATTCATTGGATTGTGTTATTTATTCAATCACTGTGTCATATATAAAGTGAGAATCCAAATTAAAGCGAGATCACAACTAAAAGGGTCTCCTATCACAAGTAAAAGGGTCTCGTATGGCCAACCAATCTATATAGACTAGTCACTAGACTACATCTTGGAAAAGCAATGTGATGTGCTACCTGAGAGATATAGAGAGTTTATCTAAGCAAGGAGAGAAAGGTTTTGATAAGGATTTTGAAGGGATTTTATTAAAGGTTTTTTCCACCCATCACAATGGATTTGAAAATGTGGGGCATGGAAAATCAGGATTGTTTCATGATGGGGAATTGTTATATCATGAGGAAAATGGTCTCTTATGGACAAACATTCCATATAGACTAGTCACAACACTATAGATTGAAAAAGCACGATGATGTGCTACCAAAGAGATATAGATATTTTATCAAAGCAAGTGGCATTTTCCCATCTCAATGAATTAAAAGAAGGATTCAAACCATTCATACCCAAGTATGCACAAAAAATATGGGAGTTTCACCCTATTTATTTATACGTATTCTCAACCACTGCTAAACCTAGAGTGAAAAAATACAAAGTAGTGGGGTGTGCATCAAATCTCATCATGGGGAATGAGAAGGCACTAGATCTCATCTACTATTGCAGGCATGACACTCACAGGCTTGGATCCATAGTATTTTTGGTATTTTACCCAACTATGATTAATAGTTATAATGTTGCTAATGAATGAAACTAACCAGATAGACTATTGATGGGATGAGCTTTACATAGTCAATAAATTCACAATACCCATAACATTAAAGAAATAATCCCACATATCCAAACCGCAATTGCAATAGTTTAATTATCTTGTATTTTTCATTGTATCATTGGAGCCACTCTTTCTTTATGCAAGTTATTTTAAGATTGATGTTTTAATATTTAACTATTGCATTGTCTCTTTCTTGTATGAGATAGGAAATGAATATGGAATTTGATGAAGTTGGGACCTATCTCTTCACATAGATAGTGTCCTAGTATTAAAGGGTAAATATCTAATTTAACAAGACTTCTGCTAAGCAAGAACATGCTCATTCATGTAGATGAAATTTCTTTGATGTATATCTTTGATATCTTGGTAAATTTTAATTGTTTGTTGCATTTTGAAGCATTTTGCCAAGTTTGAAATTTTGGGTTTATTTTTGTTAAAAAATGTGTTATTCCCTTGAATGCTTCTAGTTCTCATTTGATGTTGGACTAAACCCTTTGTCATGACATGATTGGTTTCATATGATTTCCATTGAGTCAAGGATTTGAGTTGAAGTTAAAGACCTTTATTGAGTAAAAAACACTTTTTTCATCTTTTTATCATGTTTATTTGAGAAGCATATGGTATTATGATTAATATATGGCTTTGTTTATTATGTGGGCACTCAATGTGTTTTCCGTAATTATGATTATTTTCTTTATATATTTGATGGTTCAAGGAAATATTTGTTTATTTCCTTTCTCTTTGTAGCATGACTTGACAATCTTCACCTTTTAGGATCTACTATGTTTATTTTATATTTTCTTTGAGAAGACTTATTGTTTATGTAGAAAGGGAAATGAGCTCTACTAAGATAGAATGGCGTAGATAAAAATGGTTTACATGCATTAAGTTCATATACCATCACTGGAACTGTGGCATGATACCAACTTTCCTCTAATGCAATTATACTTTTGATGCTAATACTCCTGTCCATGTTGTTCATCCATTCTTTCCTTCATATTTTCCTTCTTTGTATTTTTATATCCACATAAGTTCCATGTAATTATATTGTGTCCCTTCACTCCCTATTCATTTATCTGTGTTTTATTTGGTCCTTCTTCCTCCTCCTTTCCTTTCCTGCATGTGTCCAGTATATATTATGTGTCCGTCCATGTCCATATGGCATTTATTCCTTCATAAGTGTATGTAAGAATCTTTATTCTTCACCCCTTCCTGTGTCCATTATATTTCTTTCTGTGTCTATATGTTCCATTTCCCTTCCCTAATATATATATTTATCCTGTCCTTCAGGCTTTTCCATTCTGGATTCCATAAATTTTCCATTGGGTCCTTCCATTCCGTCTCTTCCATCTTCCGTCTCCATAATATATTATTTCATGCTTCATTTTTCTTATATACATCCATAGGGGTCCATATTTATTATACATAAATTTATGGGTTCCTTCCGTCCATTTCTTCATTTGGTGGTTCTTCCATTTCCATTCCATTCATTCCATTTCCATTTCATTCCATTCCATTTATTCCATTCCATTTCCTTCCTTCATTCCATATTTTATATCCATTTCATTCCTTCTTCCTTCCACTGTTCTTCCTTCCTTCTTCCATCTATTTTCATTATCATTATTTCCTTCATGTGTTCATTAAGTCCACCTGTCCATTCTCCATTTCATTTCTTTCTTCTTCCTCTATTCCTTTATCCATTCCTTTTCTGTTATTTTCCATTCCTTCATTCCATTTATGGCTTCCTTTCCATTCCTTCTATTTCCATCTCCTTTCTCTTCTTTTCCGTTATTCCATTCCCATCCTTCCATTCTCCATTTCCCTATATAATCTTCCATTATGTCAAATACCTATATATATATATATTTTTCCATGTCCATTTTTCCTTCCCCTCCCATATTTCCACTCTCTCTTTCCTTTCTCTCCACCTTTCCTCTCCCTCTTTATTCCATTAAGTTTCGTCTCTCTCTCTTCCCCTCTTTTATCTCCTGTTCCCTCTGTCTCCTGTCCCCTCTCTCTCCCTCTGTGTGTCTTTCTCTCTCCCTCCTGTCTTGTTCCATGTGCCTCCTGTGTCTTTTTTGTGCTTTGTTTCCTGTGTTTTCTTTGTCTCCTTGTCTTCCTCCATGTGTCTGGTCCTCCTTTTCTTCATGCCCTCCACATCCACTCCTCTTTGTGTCCCCTTTGTTTTCTCTCTCCCTGCCTCCACCTCCTTCTCCTCCTCCTTTCTCTGTCTCTCCTTCCTCTTCCCCTTTGTCTTTCTCTCTCCTCCCCCTATGTCTATGCTCCCCACCCTCTCTCTCTCTCTCTCTTTGTCTCCCATGTTTCTCTCTTTCTCGTTCTGCCTCTCTCTCTGTCTCTCCATCTCACTCTCGATCCTCTCTTCTTTATGCTTCTGGCTCTCTCCCTCCTTCTTTCCTCCTCCTCTCTCCTGCCTGTCCTCTGTCTCTCGTCTCGCTCTCAGATGTCTTCTCTTGTTGGATGTTGCCTCCATCCCTGTGTCTCCCTCTCCCCTCTCTCTTTTTTTTTTTTTTTTTTTTTTTTTTTTTTTTTTTTTTTTTTTTTTTTTTTTTTTTTTCCCTTCCCTCTCTCTCCTCTGCTCTCCCTCATTTCTCTATTATGTCTCTTCCCCCCATTCCTCTATCTCCCCTTCCTCTCAGGCTATCTCCAGTATATATCTACCCCACTCTCTCTCTCTCCCCTCCCTCCATACATCTCCTCCTCTTTCGTACATCACCTCTCTCCCCCTCCTTTTGTATGCCACTTCCTCTCTCTCCCCACTCTTTTCCCCTTCTCTCTCCTTCCACCTTTTGTCTACCATCCTTCTTCTCTCTCTCTCTCTCTCTCTCTCTCTCTCTCTCTCTCTCTCTCTCTCTCTCTCTCTCTTTGTCTCCTCTCACACTCTCTCTCCATATCTTTCTCTCTGGCACCCCTCTCTCTGCTTCAACACTCTCTGCCTCACACTATCTGCCTCAACACTCTCTGCCTCTGCCTCACTCTCTCTCCTCTCCTCCTCCCACTGCTATCTCTTTGTCTCCTACGTATACCACCTCTTTCTCTCTCTCATCGTTGTTCAGTATCCTCACTCTCTCTCTCTTCGGATTCTTTCCCTATCACCCCTCTGCCCCTTTGACCCTTCCTCTCTCTCTATCCATCTAAAGACAGACATGGCTCACAATGAATAAAGGAATACATGCAGCAAGATGTGGCCCTCACAGCCAAGGTGGATGTTAAGTTTTCATTTTCTTCCAATGGGTGCTTATCACAGTGCTTATGGTTTGATTACCGACCCTGGACCATTAGATTATACCCGGACCATTCTAGACCCCTAGCTCATCTAGGCTGGGCATGTCTCTCTACTGCCCCCACTGTCCACTTGTGCTAACTATGGGTGTGCCTATGCCTCTTGTTTTATGTGTGTTTGTATGGATATGATTGTTCACCCATGGTTTAATAATGATTTCACATGGTTTAATGATGATTATGGTGTATGTTGATTTTGCTTTTTTTAATTTTAATATAAGAATAATATTTTAGTGCATTTGATATTCTTTATATGAAATATTTATCCTTATTTTGCAATCTGTGTTCTACATTCCCTTTATTATGTATGAAAGAATGTTTATCTATGTGCTCTCACACCTCTCTCTATACCCCCTTCTCCTCCTCTCTCCCACAATTCCCCTCCTTATCCTCTCCTCTCTCTACATAGCCACCATCTCCAACCAACCTCTCTCTCTCTCACACCCCTCACTCTTGGTATTCCTCTCCTGTCCTCTCACACTCTCAGAGTAATCCATATCGTTACCCCCTTTTCTCTTTTACCCTCTTGCATCCTAACACTTTCTCTAGACTCATTGTGTCCTGTCCCTCTCTCTCCCCACTCTGCCCCACTTATCTCTTTTCTTCTGTAAACCCACCTTCCCTCTCTCTCTCTCCTTCCTCTCCTCACTCTCTTTTTCTCCTCTCTACCCCCTCTCTCTGTCTCCATCTCTCCCTCACTCCTCAGCACTCCTCTTTGTCTTCCTCTCCCCTCTCACGCTCTCTTTATTCATCTCTCTCCAACCCCACTCCCTGTTGAAGGGAAATGTGGCCTTGACCTAGGCGTGTCCTAAACCTCAGCCTAGAACTATACATAGAATACCATACATGGAGGACCACTGTCCTTGCGTTCTGCATATATGGTGATGCATTCGTGAGACCATGACATAGACCTAGATAAACCTATACCATGACCCACAGACCATGGGCATAGATCTAGATCTGGGCGTGAGACCATGACCTGGACCTGTACCATGACCTATACCTGGACCATCACCCTGGGGGTGCGACCCTGGACCACAGCCTGGCTCCCCTGGCTTCATGTGGCTTTGGGCATAGCTGTATTCTTAACCCTAAACCCTCACTTTCGATCCCTAAGTTGCTTTGCATGCCCCTCTTGTTAAAAGAATTTCGTGCCCACCCACATCACCCACATCTTGATTGCCCTAACCATTTCTCTATGCTTCAAAACACTTTCAATCCAAATACCTTAGGTGATAGTTGTCCCCAAACCCCTATACATATTGATTCATAAAGATGTTTGGTATATAATAAATCATGTTGCATTAAGGAGCATGAGACATTCTCTTTATGGGTTGAGATCATTGTCGTTTAGCTCATCCGTGCCGAGGAAGGACATGCGTTCTATAGTACACACATGCTTTATTGCTACGGACTCCTAAGAATGCACATGAACTTTGGTGTGCAAACGTTCTAGGATTGCATTCACGTTCCTTAAGGCATGTTACGTATAACACTTCTCTACCTCATCTATATCAAGCCCAACAAAGCGTAGACATTTTGCAAGAAATAGCATATATAGAAATGAGGGTTTGTTGGCTGAATCTTGTTGCTTAATTCCAATTGGACAATTTTGTGCTATTACAAGAAAATTGTGGGAAGAATTGAAAGACAAATTTTCCTAAATGGAATTAGAATTGTTGGTTGTGTATTCTAGGAACTGGAAGAAAACATTGTTCAATTTGAATTGTTAGTTGTGTCTTATTGTGTAATGCCAAGACAAATTTGTCCAATTGGAATTGGGATTTTTAGTTGTGTCTTCTTGTGTAATACCAAGAAAAATTTGTCAAATTTGAAGTGTTAGTTATTTAATAATACCAGACAAAATGTATCAATGGGAATTGAAATTATTAGTTTTGTCTTATTGTGTAATATAAGACAAATTCATCTATTTGGAGTTATGGTGTGGTTGTGTCTTGTAATATGAAGATGAATTTGTCCACTTAGAATTGGAATTGGTAGGTGTGCCTTCTTGTGTAATACCAAAAAAAATTTATGGTGAGGTTGCTTGGAAGCCAATTTTCTAGATTAAACATGGAGAATCGGCCTGATTCAAGAAAGAAATTCCTCGAGGGAGAGAAACCCAATGAAAAGGTAGAAGAAGAAAGGAAAATACAAGTTCATGTCAAAGCATAGGATTTTAGAAGAGTGAAATACAATTTACATGGGGAATAGAGGTCATTGTTGTTTCTCCTCCACATCACCACAAGAAAAGCACATGAGTTCAGTAGAGACCAATCTAGTTCATAATTCTACTGAGCCTCCAAACACTAACTCGTCAAGAAAAGTTTTTTTGGATGAACAAATGATGGAAGATGTGCTTGTTGTTGATTATACAATGGATGAAATTAGAGAGGAGATTGGTGCACAACATTGTGGTGAAGAAGTTTCTATGGTGCAACCTCTTGTTGGAAGGAGTGGACATTCCATAAACTAGTCAATCCCATGTGCACTCTCTTAGATTTGATTCACTAGTGATTGAAGGGGAAAGAAGTGAAATATTGTTAACTCCACATGATGGAGGTCAACTTTGAGTGTCAGAATAGGGGTTCATCATCCCTACCTATGTTGAGTAGTGTGCGGAGAAGAAATCTTGAACGTATTTGGGTTGATGAAAGTGTACTAGCAGCACTTGAAGGTAAGTTACCTAACCATGTTATTTTTTATCATTCTTATAAAACCATTAAAGAATGTTTTGAACCAAAATATGATGCCACTAAATGTAAATTATTTTTGGCTTTGTTAAAATCTAAAGTTTGGTCATTGTTAGGAGAATTTTAGGCATTAAAACAATCAAAAGTTTAGAAACAATTCATCATATTCTTAGAAGCAGATGATTTTCAAAATTAGATAAATCTCATTATAAACACTGAAATGTAGCCCAATGTGTCTTGTCACAATCAATTGTTTGAAATATCACAAGAAAACATCGTTTTCTTCAAAAAACCTCTCATCTCATGAAATGAAATATAAAACCCTTAGGACTTATTCTGTAGGCAGGATAGCCTCGAGATCAACATATGTGTCCCAACATATTTGTGGGCCTCCATTGGTAGGCTACCTCATTTTGACATAAATTTAGTTAGAGCAATTAAGGGACTAATACATGATTTCTTGCATGAGAACACTAGGCCTTCTTCCAATCAAAAATATGTACTAAAATTGACAAGGGGATCTAGGGACCATGAACCCCATATTAAAGAATTTCTTGAACTTACAGAGATAAAATTGTATGAGATATTCAAGAAAGTACATAGTAAGCCTTAACTTCAGCAGATAACCATAAATGCAAGCTTTGGTGTGTTTGAATAAACACAATTTGTAACAAATGTTATTATGGATATCACATTTAGTATGGTTATTGGTATAGGCTTACCACACACACACACACATATATGTTTCATGTATTGCATAACACAATTTTGTGAAAATTCAGTTATATTTCCCATGTCATCATCTAGAGACTTTATTTGTAACATCTTGTGTACAAGGCCAAAAGGTTGTACTTTTATAAAAAATATTGCTTATACGGGACATGCCCCCAAGTTTTGGTGGAATGTAATTATTGAGAAAGTACATCCATGTAAGTGATGAGTATGAATTGAGGAAGAAGGAGGTTGTTAGAATAAAGAAGATTGTGTGCTCATTTTACCATTGATACCTAGATCACTGCAACCATGAGGCCTAAACTACACCCTCAAGCACCTTAACTTTGATTGAGAATTACTCCGGAAACAAACCTAGGCTAGATAGCTAAACAGGGTGGCCTTGCATCTTCCTCTAGGGATAGCACACCAACAATAGCTGATCCGATAGATCAAACCCTAGCCAGAGATGGTCAAGACAATGCTAAAAACTAGTTGTTGTTACTTGTTGCACCTACAACCCTCCCTCCACATGTCTTGCTCTTGGGAGCGCAGATTACGAGATGTGTCAAATGAGTATTGCTTGTATTTATATTAGTTCTGCTAGATTTGTTGGGGCGGACTTCTCATATGGATGGTAATGTAGTGATTATATTATTATTATTATTTACAGTAGCTAGCTATACTTGGGCTAATAACCTAATATAAATTATATTCTTGGGCGACAAGACTTCTAGGGTTATTAGCCAACTCATTAGGGTTTACCTTGCTTTACTGAAGTCTTCTATTCTCGTCCAGGGTTCACACGTTGAGGTAAATACCTCCATAGCTTCCACCATAATATTAACCTCCCTCCCTAGCTAGGGAGGTGTCACAATTAATGGTCTTGAGCACAAAACATACCATTTACCTAGTAGCATCAATATGGTCGTCTAGACTATCTCATGGCTAGATCATGAGAATCACCATCACCATCAATTTGCATCATCTCTGAAACCATACTTCATCACAGGTAATTAGACATGATATTGGATAAGTCACTCGCATGCATAGAGTATTACAAGATCATTCTTATAATCTAGAAGAGTAAATGATGCGAGATTGTTTTTAGATGCGGAAAATCACGTTCATCATTAACAGGATGATCATATCCAATAATTTGTTGATAGTATTCAAGGCAATTAGAATGAATATAGAACACAAATGTGTCTATCCATAGTAGTACATAACTACAATCCAGTAATTAACTACCACATCAAGTAACACAAGAGTACTTGATCAACAGTAATATAGTTCATGAACAATGGACATATCCACCACAGTCTTCATCTCTTGTCATACAATATTCATAAAAATCATAGAAACGCATGAAACAATGTTATGATATAAATTGAATCATCTAAGCCAATATTTCACTCCGTGCATTGAGCTCACGAGAATATCTGACCCTCACGAACATTGGAACATATCCACCACAGTAGTATACAACTACTTTCTAGAGACATGTAGTCTCTACAATAATTATATCATCTAATATCAACTTGCATTGAAACAATGTTATGATATAGAATGAATCATACGGGCCAATCTTTCCCTCCCGTCTGTGAGATATGAAATAATATCACCCTCAAATTAGAACAATGAGATATCTAGACTATTCTTCTCAAACAGGAAGAATAATTGTCCTGTCTACTGAACCTGGACCATTCCCCACCACAGGCCATTCTTCCTACACTAATTAGAGTGCACCCGGAGAGAATGTATAAACCCTAGGGAATGTTGAGGTTTGGACCATTCCCCACTGAGACCATTCCTCCTACACTTCTCAATGAAGTGCACTTGGGAGAGAATGTATAAACCTAAGAAATGTGTCCGATTCTTGAGCACGGACCATTCCTCACCACAGGCCTATTCCTCTACACTAATCAAGTTCACCACGGAGAGAAATGTATAAACCGTGAGGTGATTGTCGAGGATCATTTCTCACATTAACTTCAAGAGAAAAGCTGTCCATCAACCTCAAAATGGATCTCATTCCTCATGTTGTAGCAACACAATGAGAAATCATTGTCCGTGGGGCCGGTTTTCTTGAGTAACCCTCAAGAAGAGATGCTTCCCTAGACCACTCCCATGTGTTAGCCACAATGGGAAGTCATTGTCTATGATACATCAACAATCGGACTACTTCCCATGTTAACCACAATGGAAAGTGGCTGTCTGTCAAAAGTCTCAATCCACATTCTGAACGAGGAAAGCATCATCAAAGATGGACTATTTTCAAATTTAAAGATAAATGTCTTCAATAATGTTTTCAATGCTCCCTCCTAACTTGGAGTGTTTCTTCCTTTTTCAATAAGAAGGAAGTTGTTTCCCTGAGCTCTAGCTTGAATGCATAAGCTCTTTCATCTTGGATAGAAGCTTTACCAAAATGCTTGCTTATCTACTCATCTGTGGAAATATGTGGAGAGAATCATTTTTCCTCCCTTTTTTGGACTTCATCATGGATAATGTAATGCTTGATTTGGATAGAAGCTTTACCAAAATCTCTGCTTATTTTCTCATCTGTGGAAATATGTATTGGAGAATCATTTTCTCCTTTTTGGACTTCATCATGGATAATGTAATGCTTGATTTCAAATGTACTTTAGTCTGGAACACTGTGAAGGATTCAAGTAGATCTGAACAATAGAGTATATCATAGTTGAAAAACTGGAACATATTTATGTGGAACTTCTTCTGTCATCATGAGATCTGATCTACTGAGTAGTCATCCTTATAGGAAATCTTCACCACGCTTCTGTTGTGCACTGGAGGTTATCCACAAAGTTATGTTCTTCTATATGCATACAAGAGTCTCTTTCTGGTATGTCTCAAAGTCTTGAGATTCCTTTTCATATTCTCTTTATTCAATTTCTCTGGAGAACTTTTTTTGCATTCATCTAATGTAGAACTCCAACTCATGGATGTTGCAGATGATATAATGACTTATGTAGAGATAAGTCTGGTTTACTGGAACAAGTAATCATCATAGTCTTATCCCTCCATCTGGGAGAACCTATGGTTCTAGATCTCACAATTCTTTCATT
>SNQJ01S0039827.1:14104-52310 GCA_010110895.2 Picea sitchensis
GACTCTATAGTTAAAATTGATATATACTTGTATATACTATTTTATATTAATATTAATAAATAAACTATAAATTAAATTTATGATATCTATCCTATAATATTAATATTAAATATTGTATTTATTATTAATATGTGATAATGTTTTGCTAATTTTTATTCAATTAATTATTGAAATTTATTTTTATTTTTCATTTTTTATATGCACCCAACATGAGATTTAGTAATTTATATAATATTATAATATTGTACCAATATTTATAGTAATTTATATAATGCTATAACACTTTTTATTTAAAGAATACTATAAACAATTATTTAAATTTTATTCAATATTGGTTTTAATGTTTTTCTCTGGATTTGAACCTGTGACCTCTTAAGAGGAAACACATGTTCTTAACCATTAGGCCCACTCAGGCTGTATATACAAAATTTTTGAATTTTGATTTTGTTTATGATAATAAAGGTTTGTACCTAAAAATTGATTCTTATTGACTCTAAAGTTAAAATGGATATATACTATATGCTATTTTATATTAATATTAATAAATAAACTATAAATTAAATTTATGATATCTATCCTATAATATTAATATTAAATATCATATTCATTATTAATATGTGATAATGTTTTGTTAAATTTTATTCTTATTTTTCATTTTTCATGTCGAGCTTGTTCCTTGATATATATTTTGCACCCAACACTTTCATCATATACATTTTGCACCCAATAATTACGGAGTCGGGGGTTGACGAGTCAAGGGTTCACATTTATAGCCATGCTTATGTATCAGATTTAGTTATTTATATAATATTATAACATTGTACCAAGATTTATAGTAATTTATATAATGCGATAACACTTTTTATTTGAATAATAGTATAAACAATTATTTAAATTTTATTCAATATTATTTTTAATGTTTTTAAATGTAAATTTGAAATTTTGGAATTTCGATTTTGCTTATGATAATATCCTTCTTGACTCTAGAGTTAAAATGGATATATACTTGTATATACTATTTTATATTAATATTAATAAATAAACTATAAATTAAATTTATGATATCTATCCTATACTATTAATATTAAATATCTTATTCATTATTAATATGTGATAATGTTTTGTTAAATTTTATTCAATTAATTATTCACATTTATTTTTATTTTTCATTTTTCACAGTGTGATATACATCTTGCATCCAACATTTTTGTCATGGCGGACTCATGGGTTCACGGGTTCACATCTATAGTCATGCTTATGTATCACAAGAGTCTGATCGACCGCAACATGAGATTTAATAATTTATAGAATATTATAACATTGTACCAAGATTTATAAATTAAATTAATGATATCTATTCTATAATATTAATATTAAATATAGTATTCATTATTAATATGTGATAATATTTTGTTAAATTTTATTCAATATTATTTTTAACGTTTTTAAATGTAAATTTGAAATTTTGATTTTGTTTATGATAATAAAGGTTTGTACCTAGAAATTGATCCTTCTTGACTCTAAAGTTAAAATGGATATATACTTGTATATACTATTTTATATTAATATTAATAAATAAACTATAAATTAAATTTATGATATCTATCCTATAATATTAATATTAAATATCGTATTCATTATTAATATGTGATGATGTTTTTATTCAATTAATTATTCAAATTTATTTTTATTTTTCATGTTGAGCCTGTTCCGTGATACACATGTTAAGTAAACATTTAAGGCTCTAAGGCCTATTAGGTAAACATTTAAGGCTGTCAGAACGGTCCAAGGACCTCGCGTTGTGTAAACATTTAAGAAAGAATGCGTGTGACATCTTTACGTATGTTAAGTACTTAATAATAATAAAAAATAGACAAACCTTGGATACACTAGCATATCAAACATTGGGATAAATTTAGCTAGCAGAAAATGCTAAGACAAACATTCGAACTAATGTTAGCATTAATTCACCTTCAAGTAATGCATAAAAATATATATGATTCAAAAAGACCGTATACTATCAAAAAGTTCGGATATGATAACATATAAAACATATAAAACATTGGGAATAACTATGCTGACAATAAGACCTCCAATCTGTTATTCAATCAGATCATGACATATATGGTACTTTTTATTATATAAAAATTAATGCTTTTTGTTCCCTAGTTCCAACATTAGATATTATGCTAATATTTGTGGTCAAAGGACAAACTAATACCAGGTCAACGAATTATCGATCGCTATAGTCCCTCTATGCCTACGACAGGGACTAATAAGCATGTGAGGAACAAAACGAAAAAATGTTAAGGTGCCCACTTGAGGATAATTAAGAAAAATAAGATTTATAAAACTAGGATCATATTCGATTCATATATGATATACTTGCTATACACTTGCTAGTTATATTTTACTATTCAAAATAATACTTTAGAAAAATATGAGTCAAGGCCAAAAATAAAGCTACTCTACAAGCACATACATTATTGTAGTGGGCATCTAAAACTGAACTAATATCAATAATATTTATTTGGGTGCATATTTTCACATTTTCTCTATAGGATTATATAGATTTTATATATAAAAATGTAGTATTATATGTAGAATTGTGGGATTATATGTAGAACTATGAGAATACTCTATTGCCAAGTAAGTCATTTAATGGCAAGAGCATGTGAATTTTCTAAAAATAAACAAATTAAAATCCTTAAAATAGTTAAATCTAGAAATCACATTAATAATCCCATCCTTAGATAGTTTATATTGATATTATGAAACATATGTAAGCCATAATGAATTCTGTAACATTTTCACCATAATTATAAGATAGTTGAGCTTCTATGTGGTAACTCTAGGAACCAAACCAAAATTGTAATGGTTCATTAGAAAGTCTGTTAGAATTTTTATATATGGTAGCCTCACAAACATTATGTTTAAATATGTGTTTTTTATGCATAAAATATGTGATGGTTCATGGGATTCTTCAAATGGAAATAATTTCAATGTGGGCGATTTATGAGTTTTTTTTTCTAGTTTCAAAAAAAAAAATCTTATCATTATTGTTTTGTCTATAGGTAAATTATTTAAATAGAAATGTCTTCAAAAAAGAAGGGTCAATTAACTTAGTACAAATTTTAGGGATATTCTACAATGTCAAAAAATTCTAATGTTGAAGATATTTCATATATAATTGATTTGAACGATGAACCTAATGAAGACATGGATGAAGAACCTGTCGATGATTTAGAAATTCTTGGCCATGGAAAGGAAGGACAAGATGATGGATATAGTAGTCCGAAGAGAAGGAAGACCTCCTCAAAACATGAATTTCGAAAAAAATAGAAGATAAAACATCAATGGGTGTATAGTATCAATGTTGTAGATGTCAAGACTCATATCAAGCGAAAACTTTGTGAGAAATACAAGACTCAAAGACCATGGGGTATTGGAAATGGATGTAATTCAATTCAATATGATGTTGTGACAAATCATTCAAAATATTCTATTTATCAAATATTAGTTCATAAAAAATTGTATGAAAATGAAAGGTTGGCAGAGCCCATTCTAGAACACATAGTGACTGTAAATGAGACCAATAAGTATCACCATGAAGTTAACATATTTTATTGCATAGAAGGATTCTTCAATTGCTACTTATGAATATCTATGTCATATTCAAATGCATTTACAAACATCTAATATGCCTTCTTGAGTAGAGTATTCTTCCTACATAAATATAAAACATGCAACTGAATTTGTTCATTATATATCAGATTACCTTGAAGGGGTGCAAGTTAGAAAAATGTTAGAAAGTCCATTTTTCTCTATGATGTTAGATGAAAGAATAGACCATGGTTTTGAACAACACTTTGTTGTGTATTCTACATATCTAGACTTGAAATTTTTGGGCCCTTCAATATAACAATTTATGAAAATTGTTAGTGTGCTTGATGGAAAAGGAAAGACTATTTATGATACCATCATTAATCTAAAGGAAACAAGGAAATGGAAAAATGGAAAACTAATAGCAGTTTCCATTGATGGTGCTTCATCTATGGTTGGAAGTGAAAATGGATTTGTCACATTGCTAAAGAATGATCTACCAAATCTTATTTGTACTCATTGCATTGCACACCGTAAGGCACTTTTATGAGTCATGTTTTTACCATCTTTCGCTACCTTCTTTCCCCTATTTTTAAACCATTTTTGTTTACCTGTAATTATGTCTTAAACCTTTTTAATGATCCAACACTAAATCTAGCCTCAAGGTTTTTTTCCATTGCATTTCTTAGTATTTTATTGGATTTATGGATAACATTAGGGGAAGTAGTGTATAAATTTACTTTTGAAGTAATGGCTCATGTGTGGAAAAGTTGTTACAAGATATTTTTTCAAAGGTTCATATGCTATGGATCTAAGAACGAAAACCAAAACATAACCATTGCTACAAATCCATGATATCCTATTCACCATATCTTCCTTTGTTACATATCCATGAATCATGGTTGTTGCACATCCTTTTCCATGGATCCAAGTCATTATTGCTACCATGTGATTGTTTTTGCAGAACCATAAGTTATACTATGGGGTTCTCACGAGTTCAAGCAATTTATCTATAACTTGCGATGTTACCATAGAATGCATGCTATTGAATATTCTAGTCAAAAATTAATGGGCACTAGACAATTACTTGGTTTCAAGAGTTAGATTGAATATGTTGCTTGCTTTCCAGCCAATATTTCAGTGATTAGTTATGTTCTTGCAAGCCACTGATCTAAAGGGGGGAAAACAATTGTCAAGCATCCAATTTGGGAATGGTTAAATTAAATATGCCATGAATTCAATGCTACAACCACTAGGGGAAGACAATAAAAGATGAAATTTATGATTTTAATTTATTGGAGTGAGGATTTCTACATGCCCACATGTGCAATTCCATTTTTCCATCTACCTTTGAGTTCCAAATTCGTTTGGACAACTACAACTCATGTGGATTGGTCAATAATAGATTCCTGCAATTGCCTCATAAAAAAATTCATCCTTGACACTTGGAAAACAATTGCAATAGGATTCAAAACAAATTTTCCCATCTTGATGGCTCAACAAATGCATTTATGGGTGTAGTTGGAATCTTGGAAATGAATTGTTAAATTTAGAAAAATTGTTGTAACAACTTGAGATTATTTTATCCTCAAGTGGGTTTATATTTAGATATCCCTTTTAAGAAAGCTAATCTATAAAATAGAACGATATCTCTGTTCTTAGGAGAGGATTCTTAGAGCACACAATCCAAACTCTCATGGCATAGTGTAAATTTGTGGAGATCTAATTTTTCAATTCAAATTATAGCTTGTTAGTTTTATGTGCATATGATTTGATTAGGTTCATGCTATTATAGTTTAAGATTGGTGCCTTTTTCTAGAGGCAGAGATCACTTCGTAAGAACAAAGTGTTGTTTAATAGTCCTTTATTTTAATGTTTGTTTGTTTTTACAATGTTTCAATTATGGAATGCCATTTCCTTTTATATATTAGCAATTTCTTTTCTGTAAAAGTGTGTTAGGAAACAAGTGAAATTAAAGAACCTGGATCCTACATATACAGTGAATGACATCTCAAAAGTGTTAGTGTTAGATTAGGAAAACATGCAAGAACATATACCAAAGAATCTAACTAGTCTAATCTCCTGTACCAAGCATCAATTAAATTAATAAATCAAAATTCCAAAAAAAGAGAGACAACATTTTACATGGTAAACCCCCATTGTGGGGAAACATCCATGGAAGCTAGTATTATATTCTTTAGGAAAACTCTCCAATCTTGCAAGGAAAGAGAAAACTCATCCATATGGATGATTTGGCCTCAGGACCCATAGGTTCCAAGATAAATATCAATACCATAAACCACTCACAAGTCTCTCACACTCTAAAGGGCCTCCTTCACCTCTATTATATATGAGAGAGTGAAAGGAGAACAATTCCCATTATCCATGTGGGATAAATCCTTTTTACAAGATGGATAGTTATTGAAGAATAACTTTACATAATTCCATATCCATGTACATGGGACCACTAGGAAATCCTTAACACATTCTAGCATTCCCCCTTAATGATGACTAGAGGGATAGAATCATAGTTGGAAGAAGAAGTTGTGTTACATGGCAATATGGGATCTCACAAGTCTAATGATGTCTCATTGTATGTACAAATGCCTCATAATGATAGGCTATACAACAATAAATGTAGCCATTAGACAATAATTACATTATGGTTGTAATTAACAAATGAAGATGGAATTACATTACATTCCCCCTTAATGAAAACTTCAAACATCCTAAATAATAGGAAAAGATAAACTTTGTTTATGTTAAGGATAAGCTGCTAAAGGGAATAATGTAGAAAACCATCCATAAGTTGCAATCAAATCCTCAATAAGGTGCAAGGAGAAAACAATTGCTACCATCAATAACCAATGAAAAATTGCCAGCAACGACAACATCAATATGCTCATGATGAAGTGCCAAGCAACTCAAGATAGAGTAGTAATCTACAAAACCAATTTTTCTCCAAACTCTTCACACACACTGCTTAGGAATGAGTGAAACAAACATAGAGATAATTGCAAGAAAGAACCTCCAAAGTGTTGGTGACCAACTGAAGTTCTTCATGGAAAGAAATCGAACATAATCTCGTGTGCTACTGAAAGCAATTATCTAAGGCTCTGATGATTTAGAGGCCAAGCCATGCTGCAAATTTGAGTGTATAGAGGTCGATACAAAAGTATATATGAAATCCATGAGAAATGATTCCCTTTAACAATAAATGATTGATCTGCTACAAAAATCCACGCTACAACAAACTCTTGCTACCAAAAATTAAGGTTCTACTAGAGATCAATACATGGATTTCCACTCGCTATGTTGAATTCCTTGGGCCAAAAAATCTGAGGCTATGTGAGGCTTGCAAGAAGTTAAAAGTGATCCCAAATGAACTCAATGGGTGCCAATGTCCACTAGTTTTTTGTTAAAATCTTGCAACTAGAATGAATACATGCTAAGCAAGGAGAAATGTCTAAAGCCCATACTCGACTTAGATATTCAATTCACATATCTCAACGTCATGCCAATTTAGATACGGTAGGAAAAAAACATGGGAAATATCCTGGGAATTGTACTCAAAGATTAATTCTTCACCATAGTGATGCCTCTTTTGCCATGAATTCAGAAGCAGAGCCTGAAGTTGAGGCATTACACAAATTAGCCGTCAATAACTTGCAGTTGGGATCTGATCCCCCTGTTCTTGGTATACCTTGCATTTTCTTATGACTTGATTGCAAGGTTCTCTAGTGTTGTGGCCGAGATCTGGCGTCCTATTGATGATCTTGACCCACAGCTCTAAAGAAATCTCAATCTCCTACAAGCTCTCTTAAAGTGCCCCATATAGTCCTGTTTTTTATGTAAATGAGATCTAGAACTAGCAGTCCGAAGAAATTTCGATTTCCTTCTTGTACATCCGACAATAGTAATAGAGTGCCCGATTCGTACGCATGTAGGTAGTCCATGAGAGAGAGAGAGAGAGAGAGAGAGAGAGAGAGAGAGAGAGAGAGAGAGAGAGAGAGAGAGACCCACTGGCAGTGAGTGAAATCATCCCACCAATCAAATGGGTTCCTGAAACCGTCATAGTTCAGCAGATAAATCATCCCTCAAGAGAACAATTTGTCCCTCCAGCAGAAATCAAGCCTCCAACAGGAAAATGACCTTCAACACTGAAAAATCAACCCTCAATCAACAAAGTTGTGTAACCCAAAAAATGAAGCCTTCCAATGGAGTAAATTGGCCTTCAACATGGAAAATCAGCCTTCAATTAGAAAATTATTACAACGAGAATCGATCCCTCAAATTAGAAAAAATCTTTGCGGAATCTGAGAAAACTTGAGAGAGAGAGAGAGAGAGAGATGTCTGCCACACAACTTAGTGAGTGAAATCACATCCCACCAATCAAATCGGTTCACCAAAGAAACAAATCAACCGTTCAACAGATAAATCATCCCTCCAAAGAGACAATTTGTCCCTCCAACAAGAAAATCAAACCTCCAACAGGAAAATCGACCTTCAACACAGAAAAATCAACCCTCCAATCAACAAGTTGGCCTTCAACCCAAAAAAATCGGCCTTCCAATCAGTAAATTGGCCTTCAACATAGAGAAATCAGCCTTCCAATTAGAAAATTATTACAACCAAGGAGAAATCGATCCCTCAAATTGAAAAAATGCTGCAGATCTGAGAAAACTTGGTTATGCAGGCATGAATTTGGGGGAAAAATGGTGTTTGTATGGTTGTGAAGAGGAGTGGGAGATTGATGGTTATCTAGACAACAAAAAAATGAACCCCCAGAAAAAATGTTTTTAAAAAATACCTCCCAGTTCAAAAGTTATCGGCTTCGGAAAAAAAATTAGGATCAATAAAAAAATAGTCTTGGTAATTAACAGACCTAAAACTGCCCAAAAAACTTTAGTTTCTATTTTTTTCCATGAGATAGGCTACGAAAAATAATTTAGATATGGGAAAACATAAGCTAAATTTGAGGAGTGAACAATCAATCTTGACTAATTCCTCTGTTCCAGAGACAATGGTGAGGTCAGTTTTACGGAAAAATTATCATAAATAGTGAGATAAACTCAAACATGGGTAAAACCTAAGTGGTTGACCAAATAAAAAAGCAGACCCACTAGAGAAAGGGGCCCAAATGAACAGATCTACTAAAGTTTGATGTAGAAAATTTTTATGCAGTTTGATGCAGAAAAGTTCAAGATAGAATTTGTGCAAGAAGATAGAGCTTAGTAACTAGCTTTGATACAATGTTAGAGCTCTGATACCATGTTAGATAAGACATATATGCAAGAACACATACCCAAAAATCTAACCAGTCTAATATCCTATACCAAGCATTAGATAAATCAATAAATTAGAATGCAAGAAAAGAGAGACAAGAGAGACAAAAGTTTACGTGGTAAAACCTCAATGTGGGGAAACATCCATGGAAGCTTTTAATGGTACATGGTATAAACCTTATGGTGTACTTCTTGCATTATATTTTGTGTTATAAGGAAAATCATTTATTGTTGAGGTTGAAGTGTTTGATGCACCTCTCGATTACAACCTCTTACTTGGCCGTAGTTGGATTGATGTTATGCGAGCAGTTGTCTCTACTCTTTTCTGTGTGATACGTTTCCCTCACCAAGGTAAAGTTGTTACAGTAGTTCAACTCACCTTTATTAGTTCTTATTCGTGCACTAGTAATGTTCCTTTCATAACAAAAACACCTCTCGGTTACAAGAATGTTAGTGTGGGTGTTTTGAAAGATTCATCGTTAATGGGAACTTTCCCCATTCCACTGCCCAGTGTTCCTCCTCTTGTCACTTCTATTAACATGATTTCGACCAGTGTCGGTGAAATCCATGAGTCATATGACTCTTTCATAGTACCTAGCTTGGAAGAATGTCATTGTAATGGTGACCAAATGCCACTAAGTCTGGTCAAATTGGATTTTCACGCTATTCAATCAACATCTCCTTCTTCTCACTCTCCCTTTGATACATCTCCTGATCCATTTCACACGAGTTTTCAAATTGATGAAACAATTATGGTAGTTATGTCTATGGAAGACACACCATGGGATGATGGACATCATTATTCTATCCTCTTCCTCGAACCTGAGACTATCGAGAGTTATCGACGAATTTCGAATCTGTTAGCAGTTATTAATCTCCCTCCAATTTTCGAACAAACACATGATGTTTTGTATGAAGGAAACTTGGTAAATATTTCACCAACTATCCCTCTAGATATTTTGATTAAGCATGGAATTGTGGAAAATGTTCAAATAAGTGCCTTATGTTCTCTCGATGAGATTCAAACTTACAAGGCCCTTTTCCCAGAGTTCCATAATGTATTTGTTGGGAGTTACGAAGAAATTCCTGGAATTGACCCAGATATTGTTGTACATGAAATCAAGACATACCTTGACGCTAAGCCCGTTCGACAACGACTTAACCTAGTTCATCCATGAAAATCCACCGCGATCAATATTGAAGTTGAAAAACTTCGTAAAGATGGTTTTATCTACCCTATATAATTGACTAATTGGGTTTCCAATCTTGTTCTGATCACAAAAAAACAAGGACTGATCTGTGTGTGTGTGTGTTGATTATAGGGATATTAATAAGGCTTGCCCTAAATATAATTATCCAACCCCTTTCGTCGAATAGATCATCAATGACTGTGCCAGAAGAGAAATATTCTCTCTGATGGACAAATTTTCCAGCCATAATCAGATAAATATTTTACCCGTGGATCAACACAAAACTGCCTTTATTTGTCCTTGGGGTACCTTCGCGTACCGTAAAATCCCTTTCGGTCTCAAGAAAGTTGGTGCGACTTTTCAAAGAGTTATGTCTTATGCCTTTCACAATATCAAGAATATTGTGCAACCATATCTTGATGATTTACCGACGCATTCCATGCATTGTCAAGATCACCTGACACACTTATGAGCTATTTTCCTCCGATGTTGGTATTAATGTATACAATTAAATCAACATAAATTTGTTTTTTGTGTGGAGTCTGGGCGAATTCTAGGCTTTATTGTTTCCACGCATGGGATCCGATTTGATCCGTTGAAGGTTGAAGCCATCATCAATTTGCCTCCTCCTTCTACCTTATGCCAACTCCAAAGTTTGCAAGGGAAAGCAAACTTTCTATGACGATTCATTCCTAATTATGCTGAGATGACGAAGGGTTTCAATCGAATTCTTAAAAAGGGTCATGGTTCTGTGTGGGACGACACTGCTAACAAAGTGTTTGATGCTTTGAAACTTGCATTAACCCGCACACCACTATTATATCCTCCAGATTACAGTCGAGATTACTTCCTATATTTGGTTGCTTCAGATCACATTATCGCCATGGTCCTGGTCCAAGAGGATGATTCACAAGATGAACATTTCATTTACTATTTAAGTCAGAGTCTTACGACCACTAAAATCAAATACATGTATGTGGAGAAATTGGCCTTGGCAGTTGTTCAAGCTGTCCAACGTTTCCGTCACTATATTTTATTGCACAACACCACAATTATTTATGATTTCAACCCTATGCAACATATTCTTACACGACAATTGCTAGGGGGAAAATACTCCAAATGTATTGTGATTCTCCAGGAGTTTGATTTGGAGTTTGATAAATCCAAGTCAAAGAAATCTTTGGGTTTTTCTAAGTTGATATGTGACCTTCCCTCCGCTGATACAGAAAATGTGGCAGAAGATTCGTTTCCTGATGAATCTCTCTTTCTGATCAGTTCAAACGATATATGGTATGGAGACATCATCATTTATCTCCAAACCCAAACTTTCTGGCCTGATGTATCTTGTGTAGATNTCGTTGTCGTATTCGGTTTCAAGCCCGTCAATATATTATTCTTGGTGATACCCTTTCCCTTGTGGTATTGACTCAGTGTTTCGACGATGTCTAACATATGATGAAGCTGAGAAAGTACTAAATGACTATCATTATGGATCATGTGGCGGTCATATGTCTGGGTATTCCACTACCCAAAACATCCTATGAGTTGGTTACTTCTCGCCTTCGCTTTTCAAGGATTGCATTCTCACAATTCAAAAATGCCATGCTTGTCAAACCTATAATAATAAGATTTGATCTCATCCTGCTCCTCTCTATCCTGTGGTTTCTGTTGGTCCATTTTCTAAATGGGGCATTGACTTCATGACATGTAACCCTCACTCGGTTGGGGGGCATGGATACATCACTGTAGCTGTGGATTATTTCACTAAGTGGGTCGAGGTGATTCCTACATTTGATAACACCGGGAAAACTGCAACACTTTTCATATTCAATCATATCATCACTAGGTTTGGTGTCCCTCAAGCCATCGTTACTGACCATGGCACCCATTTTCACAATTTTATGATGTCTGAACTAATCGATAATTTGGGTTTACGACATGAAAACTCAACCCCCTATTATCCACAGGCCAATGGCCAAGTTGAAGCAATCAACAAAGTTTTAACCACTATGCTTCATCGGATGGTAGGGATTCATAAGTCAAGTTGGCATACAATGATTTTTTTGACATTATGGGCCTATCGGAAGTCATTTAAATCTGCTATGGGTTTCATGCCTTTCCAATTAGTGTATGGTATCGAAGCAGTTTTGTTGATTGAATGTGAAATTCCGTCTCTGAAGCTAGCCATAAAAATTATCCCCAACACCACCACCGAGGAAGAAATTCTATTGTATTTAATTCAATTAGATGAGACTCGTCATGATGCTGTGTTATTAATAGAAACTCAGAAGAAACAAGTTAAGGCTCAATACGACAAGCATGTTAAACCTCATGTTTTTTTTGAAGGTGATTTGGTTCTCCTTTATGACCAAGATCGTGATTTGTTGGGGGCAGGTAAATTTGAGCCCATGTGGCATGGTCCTTATATCGTTAAATGATTATTATAGAAAAAGGGCTTACGATATGGTTGATTACGATGGAATTCCTTTGGGTGAACCCAGAAATGGGATTTACCTAAAGAAGTACTATGCTTAAAATGTTTTTCATGAGTGATTTGTACTTTGATGTATCATATTCTAGTGAGATTTTTGTCGTTTCTTTTTCTTCCCTGAAACTACTTACCTTGCCTTGTGCTTGGTTTCTAGATGTCGGCATTCTTGCTACCTTATATTGGCTTTATTGATGGTGCCAATCGTAGTACTCAAAATCTCGCGTCTGCTACATGGGAAATCTATGCACCTAAGAATGAGTTGATAAGTCTACGTGGTATTTTCCTGGGTCGTGCAACTAATAAAATTATGGAATATAGTGTGGTCATTGAGTTACTAACTGACGCCATTTCACTTGGCATCCATCATTTGATTGTACGACTTGATTCTCAACTTGTGGTACTGCATTTAAGCAACATCTATTCCATCAGAAGTCCTACACTATTACGGGTATGTTTGAGAATTTGCCTCTTGGAAAGGAGTTTTGATTACATTGAATTTCAACACATTCCTAGATATCTAAATACATTAACAAATGATTTAGACAATTATGTTTTAGATAGACATTTGCACATTTTATAAATCCAAATAAAAACACATAAATACAAGTAAGACAATATAAGTTTTTGTATTATCACGCAAAAAGTTACAAAAGTGTGTCCTGAGACCAAAATATCAAAGCACATTGCTTCATATACATATATGCATCATGAATGTTTCTCATGATAGCAAACTATTGCCCGTGCTACATGACGGAGTAGTCGACCAATAGCTGCTTAAACGCCAACAGTTTGGCGTTGGTAACATCGAGGCAACTCATCTAAGGTAATGTTAGGGATGTCTATAGTCAATCCCTTGAGGTTATGCTTAATATCCTTGAGATATTCAATCGCTTCTCGGTCTTGACCTACCATTGCACCTGTCTCCCCACATCTCTGGATTGGATATGAACCTGAAGGTCTGAAAGGTGCCACATCTGCATTTGAGAGCTTTTGATTATCTCAGATACATAATATAAAAAATTCATAATAAAAATGATAAAAACAATATATAATGAAAACGTCTTTTTTACCTATGTCTCTCCAATGCGCACCCTCAGGTAGTGCTAAATCGGGATCACCACGAAAATCAACCCCATCATAAGTGTAATCCTTGATCATAATGAGTTGATCTCTCAACCATTGGAAGAAGGTAGGTTGATATGTAACAGTTGGGACACCATCATGGTGTGACATCAAGTCAACCCACCTCCTCATGCGAGGATCCTATGGAGCAGACACACCCCAATCCATATTTTGAAGATGCAAAAGTGGGACTCTTTCAAGGAAAAAGGACACCAAAATTGATCCGTACCCAAATTGTTTTAACTGACTAGTACTGCACTTTGTCAACTGGTTTTTCATATTCTTGAGGAGGCCCTCACACCAGTTGAATACTCGAGGTTCCATGCACTCTGTTAGCAAAAGATTGGTTTATGCATAAGCTTTTCATAATTCCTTCATTATTCATTTTGGCAAATGAATATAATTGTTATGGGATAGTTTATTTATTTTGGGGAAAATTGAAATTATATTGGGTTATGCCCAATCTCCAAGTTCAATCATTAATCAACATCTCAAGAAAACACTAGCCAAATACACAAGCATTGACACCACCCTCACAAGGTTCCAAGCATCAAAATCACCCACGGATTTACGCTACCCAATCACACACAGGCGGGCGCTACCGAAATTTGCTACCTAAATTCTGGCAGAAACCAAATTGTGTAGAATTATTTTTGGATGCTTCTACCAGTTTTGAGTGACTAACTTAAAACTTGGATTGTGAATAATTCATAGTTATTTTTGAAAAATGGAGGTTTTTGTTCATAACATTCCAAATAACAAAAGCCTCTCTTAGTTTTTTAAAATGTGTTATGGTTTGAGAGATATTAAACATAGAAGTGGCGCTACCAATTGTTTTACAGTGGCGCTATCTAATTTCCTGTAGCGGTCACGGTTTTGATATTCGCCTTGTTGGGAGGTTGCCACCTGTCAAGGAGGATTCAAATGGCTTCTCAAGTATTAGTTAGATGTCAAGGGACACCTGCACCTAAGATTTATCTCCATCAAAGGCATCATGCATGAGGTGGAAACAATTTATTAATGACTTCCAACAAATTCCTGAAAATTAGCAGTTTGTTGGATTTTTGTCTCTTTGATTGTTGCCACCTATCTCCAAGGCTTAGAATTCAATGGAGGAGATGGGATTCAAAATCCTAAGGTTATTTGGATGCTATTTTCTATTTAAGGAAGGAGAGATCTCTTGGAGAAAGGGGATTCATGAGCCAAGAGAGGCTTGAGAGAGTAGGAGCAGTTTTAGTTGCTTATTTGTAAGCCTGAGGGACAGTTTGTTATGAAATTTTCTTCCATTAAAGATTCATGAGAGATGTTATCAGATTGTCTTCTTTGTTTTCACACTTCTTTATTATCTTCTTGCTTGAACATATTGCAGGTTTTGAGGATCATAGCTGCCATTGATTGATGGATTCATGAACAACAAAGGATCTATTGTAGCTTGCCCATTAAATCATTGTTCATTGTTTAAGAAAATATTTATCTATTGTAGAAAGGATCTCTGTTAAATGGGTGTTCTTCCTTTTGTCATATTCACCATGCTTCTACTCATCATTATATATCTCTTTTTCTGATATACAGTTTGATTTCCTTTGATCCATAGGATGTTATGACTCCATGCCTAATGGAATGCCTCTGCAGACTTTTTGTTGCCCTCTCCCTTTATTTCTCATCTTGCTGATCCACCTATTCAAACCATTTTAATCCACTTAAATTTCTATGTTACCAAGCTTACTCTCATTTGCATTTTGGGAGTGACTCTTGGAGTGATAACATAATTGGCGCCGTTGCCAGAGACGAATTTAAGCATATTGAAAAGCTCCATGGGAAGAACAACACTGTACAACTCCAATTTTAGATGGTGACTGGTTGGACACCTTCAAGACTGCACATTCACCATGGTGACTCCATTGTTCAGAATCTGTTGGTGACTCCACTAGGGATGAGACAAATCAAATGGCTATGAAGGCTATCTTGGCCAAGAGGTTTTCCCCACTCAATTTCTTAGTCATAGATGGTTATCCACATCTTGTGCCTCAAATTGATGAATGGCAAGATCTACTTCCCATATTTTATGAAGGTGATGATGACAACCCTTTTGAGCATGTTCATGAATTTAATTCTTTGATGCAACAGCTTGACATCCATCATGAAGATATATTAATGAAAATTTTCATGTATTCATTGGAAGGCTATGCGAGGCGATGGTATAGAACACTCCCTGCTTCTAGTATTTCCTCTTTGAAGGAATTTCATGATGTTTTTTATTCTCATTGCAAGAAAATTTATCCAGCTGAAAGACTTTTTGAGAATTGTTGTGAGGGGTATGCATCATATATTCAGGATTCAACAAGTGATTCCTCTAGCAGTGATGATGAAGGGGATGATTTCAAAGAGCAAGACTTAGATGGTGAGTTTCATAATGTTTTTCCTAAATTTGAAGAACAAATGCATCATTCATGTCAAAATCTAGGTCCCCAAGAGAAAGATCAATATGAAATCTAGGTCCCCAAGAGAAAGATCACTATGGACAATCCATCATTTCCCCTTCTCCTCCTTTTCTCAATTCTTTAAATCAGCATGTCATTCAGATCTGATTTATTTAATCATGAGGATAGTGTTGCATATTTTCATGACCGAATTCATAGCTTATAAGTCCTTCCTATTTTTAATGAACCAATGTGCCATGATTATACAAGTTTTGATGACTATGAGGATGTTTCTCCTGAACAAACAACTTTCCCAGCTATTGTACTAATCCACTCATCCATTAATAGTCAAATGGTCATTGATTTTACTTTGTATGATGATTATGAAGATGATTTCCATGAACAGCCTATTGAAGACCTTATATCAGAAAATTCTTCCCATTGTTGAATTCTTAATTAAAATGTAGTACCAAGGAAAGTGTTTCTCTTCCTTAGGCGCCCAAGGGGAGAAATTGCTGAAAATGGGTCTTAGTCAAATTAACTAGAGATACAAATTAAAAGATAACTTTATGATTAAAGTGAGGGTGAGGAAGAGACACCAAATCTCAGCACCCATCTCCATCTAAACTCAGCCGTTAGATTGAAAACTCCTCACCTTCCCTCATGAGGTTGATTAAGGCAAAAGGGCGCACCCATTCTTAGTAGTTAAAGAACAAGGGAGTTGAAGAAAATCTTGGTGAGATGCCAAGAACAAGAAAGAAGAAGCAGACTCTTGGTGAGAGGCCAAGAGGTTCTTGGTGAAATGCCAAGAACAGGGAAGTTGCAAATTCGTGAGATGCCAAGAGACTCTTGGTGAGATGCCAAGAGCAAGAAGCAACATCAGTCTTGTTGAGATAACAAGAGATTCTTGTGATGCCAAGAAAAGAAAGTTGCAGCATTCTTGTTGAGAGTTCAAGAACAAGGAGTTGAAGAAATCTTATGAGAGGACAAGAGGCTTTTTGGTGAGATGCCAGAAGAAGAAGATGCAGCAGCAAATTACAGAGTGAACAAGAGGAGCTCAAGAATTCCTGTTGGAGAAAAAACAAGAGAGAGCAAGAGAGAGGCTCAGCCAAGAAAAGTGAGACGCCAGGCCAGGAATTTCCTTGGACATTGGCATGCATTCCAAGCCGTTTATCAGCATGGAGGGAAATTGCAAATTGAATCTAGCAGAAGTTTTGGCATCGACTTTACATTCATTCAAAGATAAATTGTCAAGATTGCTGGTAAATTTAATTTCTGGCTCAGAAATTGAGAAGCAAAGCTACGAGAATGTCCAGATAAGTTTGTAAAATATTCAAGATGTATATGTTGTAAAAGAATTTCTCGAAGCTCATAAATAATACTAATCCCTCTCTAACTGGTTTTCCTCAGGGTTTTTCTGTGGTCGAGTTAGACCTAAAAATACTTAAAGTCTAAATATTTCTCTCGAAGTTTTGCATATTGATGATATTTAATTTCCGCATTGAAAATGATGTTCATTATCCTCATGTTTCAGCTTCTGAAATTTATTTCAGTTCAGAAATTTATTTTCTCTTAAGTTTTTATATGCTAAAACACTTTGTCAGATGTCGAACACCGCGGAGCAGATGTCGGGAACACGGGTCAGAGATGCCGATGCCGGAACATCACGCGAGCGATGTCGGAACACCACTACTAGAGCATATGTTGAAACAAGTGCTGAAACTAAATTTAGCATTTAAATTTGACTGAAAAAAAAAAATCAGCGAGACTAAAACTAGGTTGGGATTTTGAAAATTAACATGGTATCGTGAGCCGAAGGAAGAGAAGCGTGTAAATTTCAGCAACAAAAGAGGGACAAGAACACTTCAAGAGGAAGTCACGGTGAGACTGCGAGAGGATTCAGAGATGCTAAGATCAAGAAACCTTGGTGAGATGCCAAGAGGCGGGACTCCAGGATGCCAAGGTCTAACTTTGTGAGATGCCAAGGTTGAGACAAAACAGTCAGTTTAAGTGGAAGATTTCCACCATTTGACATGAATTCTTCTGGATTAAGGTTCATCATCGAAAATCACCACTCCTGATACTTGGTGTCGACAAGGTGCCTCTCAGCCATGGCGACATCAGCTCATGAGCACCTGACGTGATCTTACTCGGTGGAGATGCAGGTAGTGCTTGGAGATGACCGTGAGGTCAAGGTGGTCGTCAGGGGACTGTGATCATTGAGGAGTCTTGCCTCCCATGATTTGCATGAGGTTCTCTTATGTCTGCCTGGAAGAAGAACTTAAGGTCGGCTTCTACTGTTGAGGAGAGGGGATATGAGGTTTTGTTCTGTGATGGGCAGGTGCTGCTTTTCCCCATAGGGTCTAGCATCACTTAGGACAAAGTGATTGGTACTAGACATGTGAGGGGTCAGAGGAGCCTGTTCCAAAGAAGTACGAAAGCATTGATTCATTCACCGCCAGGCCAGCCGATGATCTATGTGTGAGATATGGCACAAGAGGATGGCACATTTGCACCATGGGGCTTTGCGAGTTCGAGGGAGATGGTGACGGGAGTCCAGACTTCAGTTCAGAGCACCAAGAGTTGTGCAACGGGTGTGCTTTGGGAAAGTACAACAATACTGCTTTTCCTAGCAGTGACAACATGGAGCAAAGAGATATTTTCGATCTATACATTCATATGTGGTGGGTCCATTGCCCTCTAGATCGCTGACCGATCCCTATATACGCTATGTTTTTTTCATTGATGACTTCTCTCAGGAGTCCTGGATTTTCTTCAGCCGGCTTCAAGAGTTCAAAGCTCTTGTGGTGGAGAACCAGAGGAAGAAAATCGTGAGTCCCAGATGGGACACAAGGAGTATACTCAAGGAGTTTGGCGGATTTCTCTGCGGCAGAGAGGCATCAGAGGAGTTGGACGTTCTTTACAACCCGCCAGCAGAATGGGGGTTGTTGAGAGGAAGAACAGGAACATTGTTGGTGCTGCGAGAGCCATGCTACATGATCGTATCACACTATTTCTATGGCCTCGAGTGGCATACTTGAGGTACGAGAGTCTCATGTAGACCGAAGAAGTCATTGAACATGGGCAAGTTTGTAGTATTTTTCAGTGGACAAGCTTCGAGTGATGAGTAACACTTACCTGCAGATGAGGAGCAGCAATTTTTAATTAAATTGAAGTACCAAGGCAAGTGTTTTCTTCCCTATAGCTCAAGGAGAAATTGCCTAAATGGGTCTTAGTCAAATTAATTTGGTGGCGACAAATTAAAAGATAACTTTATGATTAAAGTGAGGGTGAGTGAAGAGACACCACAAATTCAACCACCCATCTGATCTAATTTCAACCGTTAGATTAGAAAACCTCACCTTCCCTCATGAGGTTGATTAAGGCAAGTGGGCTTACCCATTCTTGGGTAAGAGAATAGAGACTCTTGGTGAGATACCAAGAAAAGGATATTGGTGAGATGCCAAGAACAAGAAAGAAGAGACAAGAGACCTGGTGAGATGCCAAGAGGTTCTGGTGAGATGCCACATCAGGGAAGTTGCGTAAATCTTGGTGAGATGCCAAGAGACTCTTGGTGAGATGCCAAGAGAAAGAAGCAACAACAGTCTTGTTAAGAGAGCAAGAGATTCTTGGTGAGATTCCAAGAAAAAGAAAGTTGCAGCAATCTTGTTGAGAGTCTGAACAAGGAGCTGAAGGCAGCTCCCAGAGAGGTCAAGAGGCTTTTGGCAGACAGAAGAAGAAGATGCTACAGCCTTGTTGAGAGAACAAGAGAGAGTCAGAGAATTTGAAGGAGAAAACAAGAGAACAAGAGAGAGGTCGAGCCGAAGAAAAGTACAGCGAGAAATTTCTGGGAGTATTAGCATGCATTCCAAGGTTGTCGAATAGCATGGAGGGGAACAGAAATTGAATCTTAGCAGAAATTTTGGCACCTAATTTCGCGGATTCATTCAAAGCAACACAGATTGCTGTGTTAATTCTCAAGTTCGTGAATTGAGAAGCAGTTACAGAATGTCCGTGATAAGTTTGTGTAAAATATCCAAGATGAAAATGTCAGATAGGGTTAATTTCTATTTCATAAATACTAATAAATCCCTCTCTAACTGTTTCTTCCTCAGGGTTTTTCTCCGTTTGTCGAGACCTAAAATATTTGTGTCTAAATATTTTCGGAGTTTTGCATATTGATGATATTTAATTTATTGAAAATGATGTTCATTATCCTCATGTTTCAGCTCTGAATTTATTTTCAGCTTCAAATTTATTTTCTGCTTTTTAGATGCTGTCAAACACCATTGCGTCGATAAGCCGAAACACCGCTTCAGTTTATGCCGAACATCACGGATGATGATGAAACATCTTGTATACAGGCCGATACGAACATCATGGAGCAACGCCGAACACCACCTACCAGTAGCATATGTCAACAAGTCAAACTAAATTAGCATTTAAATTTGACTGAAAAATCAATGAGATCAAACTGGGTGGGATTTTGAAAATTAACACCCATCAAAGCAATAGTTGTTTCAAGCCTCATGTCATATTTTGTTGCTGAAAAAAGAAGAAAAGATGACAATCTATTTAGAAAAAACTGAAATTGGGGACCTCAAGCCGCTTGGGAATGACACATCCCCACAATCGTAATTGATAAGACAGAAGAATGTGGTTTCCCAAACACTTCTAATTTTGATGAACTTCCCTATCAAACCCATATTCCTCTTGAAGACACAAGCTCAGTTTCATCAAGCAGCCAAGATCAAATGCCATGTGAGCAGATGAGAGAGGTTGAAATTAAAGAAAGACAAGCATCACTAAGCCTTTTTCCTAATACACCTCATGACCAGGAGTGGACCAAGGCCATATGCATTGAGGATGAATCAGAAAATCAACAAGCCATGCAACAACCAAGCATAGTGGAGGAAGGACCTAATGCAATACTTTTCCTTTTTACACAAAGCAATGTCACAGGGGCAAGTATTGATGATGTTTTTCAGGATCCATTTGCAGCCATTCTGCAAGCAGAAAGTGGGCCTAGGCTCCTTGATTTCTTCAATGGAAAGTGTATTGCCAAATGTTTCTTTAACATGCCTTCAAGTAAGAATTATCTCTGGTGCTTAAGGAAGCACATTTCAAATCTTCAAACAGTTGAAAAAATGATGAAATGGATTCATTGGTTGTTTCATGTAACTTGAATGCTTCATTTTCCCAATAATTAGAGTAGGTATGTGCAATAAGCTTGTTGGACAAGCATCGTTTTCATCATTTTTGTCAGTTTCAGTTTTCATTTGAATTTAGTTTCATTTGAAGGTCACAAATCAAAGCAGATTGTAGAGGTTAAAGGTTGGGAGCAACCCTAGGATAAGGCACTGAAACTACAAGAGTTCTTAGAGCCTCACAGGGAGGACTCTATCCCCCATGGAGCCTATGTTAGCACAAGATTGGTTTATGCATCATCTTTTCATAAGTCCTTCATTATTCATTTTGGCAAATGAATATAATTGTTATGGGATATTTTATTTATTTTGGGGAAAATTGAAATTATATTGGGTTATGCCCAATCTCCAAGTTCAATCATTAATCGACATCTCAAGACAACACTAGCCAATGACACAAGCATTGACAACACCCTCACAAGGTTCCAAGAATCAAAATCACCCACGAATTTACTCTACCCAATTGCACATAGGCGGGCGCTACCAAAATTTGCTACCTAAATTCTGGCAGAAACCGAATTGTGCAGAATTATTTTTGGACGCTTCTGCCAGTTTTGAGTGACTAACTTAAAACTTGGATTGTGAATAATTCAGAAGGTATTTTTGAAAACTGGAGGAAGTTTTTGTTCATAACATTCCAAATAACAAAAAAATCTCTTAGTTTTTTAAAATGTGTTATGGTTTGAGAGATATTAAACATAGAAGTGGCACTACCAATTGTTTTGCAACGACGCTACCTAATTTCCTGTAGCGGTCACGGTTTTGATATTCGCCTTGTTGGGAGGTTGCCACCTATCAAGGAGGATTCAAATGGATTCTAAAGTATCAATTAGATGTCAAGGGACACCTGTACCTAAGATTTATCTCCATCAAATGCCTCATGCCTGAGGTGGGAACAATTTATTAATGACTTCCAACAAATTCCTGAAAATTAGCAGTTTGTTGGATTTTTGTCTCTTTGATTGCTGCCACCTATCTCCAAGGCTTAGAATCCAATGGAGGAGATGGGATTCGACCTCCTAAGGTTATTTGGATGTTATTTTATATTTAAGGAAGGATATATCTCTTTGAGAAAGGAGATTCATGAGCCAAGAGAGGCTTGAGAGAGTAGGAGCAGTTTTAGTTGCTTATTTGTAAGCCTGAGGGCCTGTTTGTTATGCATTTTCTGCCATTAAAGATTCATGAGAGATGTTATCAGATTGTCTTATTTGTTTTCACACCTCTTTGTTATCTTCTTGCTTGAACATATTGCAGGTTTTGAGGATCATAGCTTCCATTGATTGATGGATTCATGAACAACAAAGGATTTGTTGTAGCTTGCCCATTAAATCATTGTTCATTGTTTAAGCAAATATTTATCTATTGTAGAAAGGATTTTTGTTAAATGGGTGTTCTTCTTTTTGTCATATTCACCATGCTTCTACTCATCATTATATATCTCTTTGTCTGATATACAATTTTATTGCCTTTGATCCGTAGGATGTTATGACTCCATGCCCAATGGAATGCCTCTACAGACTTTTTGTTGCCCTCTCCCTTTCTTTCTCATCTTGTTGATCCACCTATTCAAACCATTTTAATCCACTTACATTTCTATGTTACCAATATTACTCTCATTTGCAATCTAGGAGTGACTCTTGGAGTGATAACACACTCAATGGCATATTGAAATTGATTCTGCAAGGCCAAGTGTGGAGCTGCACTCCCTGTCACATGGGTAATGGTGAAGAGTATTGTCCTCAAAGATAAGTCAAGGACGTTCTTTATGGGAATCTTCCCACTATATTTCTTCATACCAGCCGAGCAGTATTGCGCAACATAATGGTCCATTGGTTCACCTCCTCCCCTGTGTCCCGATAATGATACTCGAGACCCATGACGAGACAAACTGGTCAAGAAATAGATGTCGTCAATCTCCAAAGTGAGCGTATGCACTCCAACATGGAAATCTTGTTCATTCACGTACCACATTTGGACTAAGTGCTCTAATAGAATTAATTGAGCCCTCATGCCTTGCACTTTGAAGAATTTAAGAAATCCGCACTCCCGGAGTGCCATAACTGTGTTGGGGTCATTCCTCGCAATCAAATCTTCCTCTTCATGTTCTCTTTCCTACCATTCTAGCATTGTGAACCGTGGAAAATCTGCCAAAGGACATTTAAACATGAGTTAGTTCATTGAAAATCCAAATTTGTCAGCTTCACTAGTTCATTGTTCATTTTTCTTTTTGATTTGCGATCGACGCAACATGAAGTTTTAGTACAATGCGAAATTATCACACTTCATTCCTTTAACCCCTACATCAATCCTAGATCGTCGCAGTTCCAGATATAGGGAGCTTGGGACAATTTGAGGGTGCATTCCCCTTTGAGAATTTGTCCATAAAACCCACAAATAACCATTAAAATTGAACAAGTTTGCTATAAAAAGAGACAGGAAAGAGAGAGCACCAACCTCAAATAGTTGGATCGAAGACTCGTCCATGAATCGCGTCGCAATCATCGCTTGAAAATTAGGTAAAAACGACGAGGGTTTTAACATTATTTTTGGTGAATTACAAATGGAATGGTAAAAATGATTTAGTTTTTGACCGATTTAAACCTATTTTACTACTTTTTGACCTATATCAAGTTGTTTGTTACCTATGTTAACCCTAATGAACGTTTCAAAGTGTAAATGTTATAGGATACATGTCAGGCAACTGGACATTTTGGCATGGATCAAACTTTTTATCGTTTTTTACGTGTTTTTCGCAAGTCGTTTGACGTAAATATGCTTTTAAGTTTTTTAAGTAAAAAATGTCGAGCATAGTCTTTGTTCTTTCTCATGCTCGTAAATCTATGAGAATGTAACCGAGTAAACTTTTATCACTTTTTCAGACTCGTGAAGGTTATACAAAAAAGGAACACCCTGTAGTCCTCTTTAATCTTTTTTCAAACTCCCTAAACGTGAAAAGATTGTCGAGCGATCTTATTCTTTACACGCTGGTTAAAGTATTTGAAGAAAATGACTGTTGAGCGGTATATTATCTCTTTTTCGGTCTCATCAGACTACTTTACGAAAAAGGACATTTTGGAGTTTTCTTTAAGTGTTTTTCAGACTCTCTAAATATGAAAAACCATTGAGTTTTCTTTCCTTGGACTCGTAAAACAAACATCGAAAGGCCCATATGGGACCAAACCACTCCTTCCTAGGGTTCATTAAAAATACTCCGAGGGACTCATTCGAAGGATGAGATTACAGTTCAAGCATATGTTATCCTCCTCAAGCTTGTGTAAAAATAAATAGGTACTCACTAGAAATGGTGGGGGAAAATTAGGAAAGAAATACATATATGTATCTGTGTTAGTGGCAATATGTTGCTCTTGAACATGACACCCCTTTTCATTGTTGTGTCTGGGTTGGGAAATCCATTTGTATCTCATTTGATTATCCACAAGTCTATATATTGATCTTCTTTGAGTCAATGCTTCCAAGACAGTTGTCATGTTGTTTATATGTTTAAGATAACTTCAATGGAAACGAGCCTTCTACCGAGTCGACCATGTACAGTCTTCAAACTCTTACCATGTTAGCCTTCCCTGAGTCAGTCCTGAATCACTTTATGCTATGATCTACTTCAAATTTGTTACATGTTTCGTGTCATTGATGGGGGATACATTAAGGCCCTCCTATGATGAGTCTTTTCCTGTCAAATTCAACTCATTATCTAGGAATTTGGATTAGAAAATATTTAGTATCTTGGAGCCTGCATGCCTCAATGGTAGGTGTCCTTGTTTTCGAAAGTGGGTTTACATCATTGGCCCCTGAACGGCATATTCCATTGAGTGTTCAAATTCAACTCATTAATTCACATTTGTTGGATTGTACTAGAGTACCTTGTGGGTCATTGGCATTAATGATGATTTCCCTCGCACTTGTTATTGATATTCATTAATGACTGGTAATCAAGTGGTTTCTACCATGTTCGACTTCAACATCTGTAATCGCATGGATAGATTCATACTTTGGGATGATGGAAATGAAGACCCTGGATACTTTCACATAGATCTAGGTTGTGATGGAGTATTCATGAGTCTGTACTGACACATAGATCCACTATGTAGTCTCGTGGCTATGTTCAAATTTGAGTCTTTATAGCATAGATCCACAATGTATTTCTCATGGCTATGTTGAATCATAATGACGTGGATCCACAATGTGTGATTGGTGGCCATGATTCGCTTGACACTTATGCTTAGGGTCACTTGTATTCTGAGTATGGGAATTCCTACCTCAGTAATGGTATGCTATTATGTTTATGCTTGTTTGTTGACAGGTTTCCGATTGATGTGCTCCTTGTTATCGACACACACACTCTACAAAGTATTTCAGCTGTCATTCTTTTCCAACTACATACTTTGGGGGGCATTCTGTTACACATTATTTTAGTCGCTCTCATGACCAATGATGATATTTGTATCACCTATTAGAAGAAATATCATTTTCCCTATTCCCTGAAGGATATTGAATAAATAAAACTTTTCGTGAGAGATGGAATCAACTTTTCCTTATTGCAAAACCCTGTAAAGAAGGATCGTCACACCTTGCTCAGTGTTAAGGGTGTGAAGATTTAGAATCGATGTAGGATGCACCACAGTGGTTTGCGACATCTTTGTAGACTGCTCAGTGTTAAGGGTGTGACGATGTTTAAACAAAGGAAAAAGAGAAATTTCTCAAAGGTTCTAGAATGGAATCTTTGAAAGGATGAGGTGGCCTCCGATCGGTTTGGATATCACCCGCTTTTCAGATTTAGTGGGATCATCCTAATCCCTTCATCCCTTCCCCTTCACTCTATATAAAGAGGGATCTCTCATGAGAAGAGTTAGGTTGGCTGATGTATCAAGAATTATGCTGAAGATTGTGCTTGTGATAGATTTGGTTTAGCTTTCCAAGTTAGGTTGTGTGTACTCTTCATCAAAAGCATTGGAGAAAATGTGTGTGTGTGTGTGTGTTGAGGCAAAGGGCCATCAGAAGGGACCTTGCAACATCAAGGCACAGGTTGTATTCTCCACTTTAATCAATATAATATAGTAATACATTTATTTCCTATAAAAGTGTCTCCATTTTTATTGCATAAGTCCTTGGTCTTATGCATAGGTTTCATTAAAATATATATGTCATTGCTCTCTCTTTGTTGGTTTGTGTTTCTCATCAGGTTCAACATCCCACAAACCTTGAGATGGAGCAAGGAAAAAACTAGCAAGGATCAAACAACCTTTAGACGGTATGTCATTTATCCCTCATTAAGATAGTATACATTATAATGGAAACCTAAGGAAAAGTTTGTATTTTGTCATGTTTTATTCTAATTTCTTGTTGAAGTTAGGGAGATTAGCTTGTGTCAACACTTACCAATTTGTCTAGTAACATGGTCTTTTTTTCTTCAGAAAAACTCTTGATCTAGCCTTAGGACCCATAGGGTTTAGGCTAAATATTAATACCATAAACCACTCACAAGTCTCTCACGCTCTAAAGGGCCTCCTTCACCTCTATTATATATGAGAGAGTGAAAGGAGAACAATTCCCATGATCCATGTGGGATAAATCTTGTTTACAAGATGGATAATTATTGAAGAATAACTTTACAAGATGCCATATCCATCTACATGAGACCACTGGGAAATAAGTAACACATTCTAATAGTTATGAACTTATAAGGTTGACAATTTAATGAGAATCTTTTTTATTTCTCTTGCTGCACAACAATGAGGTAATTAAATAGCCAGTCATTTTGGTGTCATTGTTGGGGAGATGTCAAAGGCACAATAGTATTTTTTTCAATAGTTTTTATATAACACATCGTATAGGGATGAGAAAGTAGGAGATGTCAAATACCCTCTATGTGGGGTCTCATACGTAGTGTTATGCACTCACATATATGCATGAATTAATTTAGAAATATAGAATATTTCCATGATTTTGTAAGAGCCACCTAAAGTACTAAACTCTCTGCAGGAAAATTGGTGAGAGGAAAAAAAAAATTGAATGAGGATTCCACTAAAGAATGAGCCAAAAGGATGTAAAAAACATTCACTGAAGGATGTGATAAACAATGGAAAAAATCATGGAAGAACCTCTCTTTCATTTCTTTAGTTTTACATGATCAATATGGATACTTTCAGTCTTGAATGAAAATATGGCTTTTGTGTGTGAACTATCATTCTTCCACCCCGATCTATTTCCTTCGCATTTTGTGTGCACAATCTAATTTTTATTCTAGGAACAATTGGTCACTCAACCTCGCTCCATTCCACCTTACATTCATTGTTGGCAACCATTTCCTTGTTTTTAAGAGTGAATGACAAACATGAGAATTTGTTTTTAGGGTACTTGCCTAGTTATGAATCAACTTTTGAACCCCAATTCATCTCCTATAATACATTAAAAGAAAGAAGAACATGGGTACATTTTACTATATAATGGTTTTGCATTAATTCTATTGTGGAAACACCTACTATTACCTTAGGTTGCTAAAATATGAGAGGGAATTAAGTTGTTGAAGAATCTTTCACGTGTATACGTTTTCGCCTACAAGTCATAGCCACAATCATGCCATGAAAACACTCTATTTTCAATGAATTACCTCCATAACCCTAATCAAACTATTATGCGACCTCCATTACAAGACTTCATTCGACGCCCTATATAAGAACATAGCTTGTCTCCTTGTCCTAAAAGCTTGTTTGGTTGAAATATTAGTGCATGCTAACTCTATGTATTGATACTTAAGGCACTCTTGAGAGCATTATGTTGTTTTAGACCAATGACAAACACTATGAAAGTAGAGGGAATTGAGGGATAAACATGTTTCATTAGCCACAAAAGGACATGAAAGTCACATCAAGGTAAGCCCATGAAAGTCATGAATTTGATATTAGCTTCCTTGGAAGATTTATAAATGAATATGAATGCATTATGTCATAAATCTCATCATGTTTTACATGGATGACTTAGTGAATCATTTGGCTATGTATCTTTGCATGGGAGTTTCCCTCACTTGGTAGCATAAGCTTACAGAATTTCCTGATCAATCATTTCCCACATGAAACTTTTGATGAAAAATGCTTATATTTTCTTATGAATTGGTATTGCCACTTAGTTGTATTTTTTCTAGTGTGAACATGCATATGAATGGGATCTAGCATAATGAAGTCATGATGTAGAATTTTCTATAGATCCATTAAAGTTTTATATATATTCTGAAAGTCATATCACAAGATCCATGAAATGGGTATTGGATATTTTTGGTAGAGAGAATCCCAAAATTGTGCTAGACACACCCACCAAAAATATAAAATACCCAAATTATATTTTAATAGAAAGAGGCCATTTATTAGACCTATAACATTTTGAATTGAAGAAATTTCTAAAAACAAAGTTAGGACAAACATGTTTTGAGGGACCAAATGAAGGAAATTTCAAAACCTGTTTATAGGTAAAATTCTTCTCGGAATCTAGTTTCCAATCCAACTTGAATCAATTAATTTCTACATTATATCAAAAACTTATGCCTAAATTAGTAATTGTTTGTCCTAAATTCTGCATTGCTAAAACTCTTCCTCCTAGACTGATCATCAACACATTTGACATATCAATTCGTCATGTTTTCATAATATATTATATTGGAGATATATACATGAATACACCTTCATCTCCCAAAAAAATCATGCCAATGTGACATTGGATGAAAGAGTTATGCCCTAAAGAGTGTCTGGATGTCCTAAATTTTGCATTTCTAAAACTCTACCTCCTAGACTGATCATCAACACATTTGACATATCGATTCTTCATGTTTTCAAAACTTGTTTCCATTGGAAAGTTGTAAATTAGTATAATTTCATCTCCCATTGGAATCATATCCATCTGACATCAGTGGAAAAACGTTAAGCTCAATATTGTGACTATTGGTCTAGGTTGGAAATAAAAAGCAGCTCTGTCATGCATGTTGTTCCTCAAAAAATTTGACATGTCATTTCAAATAAATTTGAAAACATATTTATACTGTATATATATCTATGAATATAATTTAATTTGGATTTGGAAGAACTCCAATTGGACATCAGATGAAAATTGTATCATCAAAACATTGTTGGGTAGTCTAGGTTGGCCACGAATCCTCGACATGTTAAAAATGAAAGCTACTTAATGAATCCTTTTTAGATGTATTTTATATGCACTATTTTCAATTATTTTTAATATTTATTGGAAGAATAAAGTCTTTACACCTCTCTTCTTCCATAATCTCACTTAATTTATTGTATACAAGTGCTAGTTTTTTTGCAGGTCACAGAAGGATCAAGAAGGTCAATCCATGGAGTAATTTTTTAAGACCAATTTTTATGAAAAGGAAATGTCACCAAGACATAAGAGAAAAAAAAAAGTGAATGGTCATGTGATGTTAAGTCCTTGAAATGACCATGTTTGTAGTTCAATTTCCTAGGAGCTTGCTGCAAAATCACTCAAACTACTAACCAAAAACACCAAGATTTCTCATAAGGTTGCAGATGGATAGAGTATAAGACAAATGAAGAATTGGATTTGAATATTAAATGTTGCAAAAGTCAAAATAAGAGCTCCAGAAGTCAAGAAAAAGTGTTATGGAAGCAACAAGAGTAAATGATCCATCATCCTTATTCATCAACGACACCATTGTCAAAAAGGCCTTGCTATAGTACCTTATTGTAGTTCCTTACCTTGAACCATGCTACTAATATACATGGTGCAGAATCTAGCACTATTTTTCCACTTGTTAATGGATTAATCCAGAATCTAGGAACTACGGTTGAATTCTAATCCAGGGTTAATGGATTAAGGGTTTTTTGGATGCCACAGGATCCTATATATATTGTATTGTAAACAATGAAGAAGATGAATAGAATTAGAGGTGTGGCTCTAAAACATGTTAGTTTTCTTGGTTGGGTTACTAGGATAAATCTCTATGTATATATATGATTGCAATTATTTTCTTTTTTGTCTTAAGAATTTGTGTGTGCATTTCATTACTGTATAATATTTAAAACTTACATTTGGAAGATAGATACACAGGTATAGGGTTGCATGAGGACACACAACATCTTCAATTGTGGGGAGATGACGAGTCATGTTTTTACCATATTTTGCTACCTTCTTTCTCCTATTTTTAAACCCTTTTTGTTTACCTATAACTCTGTCTTAAACCTTTTAAATGCTCCAACTCTAAATCTAGGCTCAAGGTGTTTTTCCATTAAATTTCTTAGTATTTTATTGGATGCCTACTAACATTAGGGGAATTAAGTTGATGAAGAATCTTTCACGTGTATACGTTTTCACCTACAAGTCATAGCCACAATTATGCCATGCAAACACTCTATTTTCAATGAATTGCCTCCATAACCCTAATCAAACTATTATGTGACCTCCATTACAAGCCTTCATTTGACGCCCTATATAAGAACATAACTTGTCTCCTTGTCCTAAAATCTTGTTTGGTTGAAATATTAGTGAATGCTAACTCTATGTATTGATACTTAAGGCACTCTTGAGAGCATTATGTTGTTTTAGACCAATGACCAACACTACGAAAGTAGAGGGAAATGAAGTATAAGCATGTTTCATTAGCCACAAAAGGACATGAAAGTCACATCAAGGTAAGCCCATGAAATTCATGAATTTGAATTTATCTTCCTTGGAAGATTTATTAATGAATATGAATGCATTATTTCATAAAACTCATTAGGTTTTACATGGATGACTTAGTGAATCATTTGGCTATGTATCTTTGCATGGGAGTTTCCCTCACTTGGTAGCATAAGCTTACAGAATTTCCTGATCAATCATTTCCCACATGAAACTTTTGATGACAAATGATTATATTTTCTTATGCATTGGTATTGCCACTTAGTTGTATTTTTTCTCGTGTGGACATGCATATGAATAGGATCTAGCATAATGAAGTCATGATGTAGAATTTTCTATAGATCCATTAGGGTGTTATAGATATTTTGAAAGTCATATCACAAGATCCATGAAATGGGTATTGGATATTTTTGGTACAGAGAATCATTAAATTGTTCTAGACACACCCACAAAAAATATAAAATACCCAAAAATGATATTTTAAGAGAAAGAGGCCATTTATTAGACATATAACATTTTGAATTGAAGAAATTTCTAGAAACAAAGTTGGGACAAACATGTTTTAAGGGAACAAATGAAGGAAATTTCAAAACCTGTTTATAGGTAAAATTCTTCTCAGAATATAGTTTCCAATCCAACTTGAATCAATTCATTTCTACATTATATGAAAAACTTATGCCCAAATTAGTAATTGTTTGTCCTAAATTCTGCACTACTAAAACTCTTCCTCCTAGACTGATCATCAACACATTTGACATATCAATTCGTCATGTTTTCAGAATATATTCTATTGGAGATATATACATGAATACACCTTCATCTCCCACTAAAATCATGCCAATGTGACATTGGATGAAAGAGTTATGCCCTAAAGAGTGTTTGCGTGTCCTAAATTTTGCACTGCTAAAACTCTGCCTCCTAGACTAATCATCAACACATTTGACATATCGATTCTTCATGTTTTCAAAACTTGTTTCCATTGTGAATGTGTAAATTAGTATAATTTCATCTCCCATTGGAATCATATCCATCTGACATCAGTCGAAAAACGTTATGCTCAAAATTGTGACTATTGGTCTAGGTTGGAAATAAAAAACAGCTATGTCATGCATATTGTTCCTCAAATAATTTGACATAACATTTCAAATAAATTTGAAAACATATTTATACTGTATATATATCTATGAATATAATTTAATTTGGATTTGGAAGAACTCAAATTGGACATCAGATAAAATTTTTATCATCAAAACATTGTTGGGTAGTCTAGGTTGGCCACGAATCCTCGACATGTTAAAAATGAAAGCTACTTAATGAATCCTTTTTAGATCTATTTTATATGCACTATTTTCAATTATTTTTAATATTTATTGGAAGAATAAAGTCTTTACACCTCTCTTCTTCCATGATCTCACTTTATTTATTGTAGACAAGTGCTAGTTTTTTTGCAGGTCACAGAAGGATCAAGAAGGTCAATCCATGGAGTAATTTTTTAAGACCAATTTTTATGAAAAGGAAATGTCACCAATACATAAGAGAAAACAAAAATTGAATGGTTATGTGATGTTAAGTCTCTGGAATGACCATGTTTGTAGTTCAATTTCTTAGGAGCTTGCTACAAAATCACTCAAACTACTAACCAACAACACCAAGATTTCTCATAAGGTTGCAGATGGATAGAGTATAAGACAAATGAAGAATTGGATTTGAAGATTAAATGTTGCAGAAGTCAAAATAAGTGCTCGAGAAGTCAATAAATAGTGTTATGGAAGCAACAAGAGTCAATGATCCATCATCCTTATTCATTAGCGATACCATTGTCAACAAGGGCTTGCTATAGTACCTTGTTGCAGTTCCTTACCTTGAACCATGCTACTGACATACATGGTGCGAAACCTAGCACTATTTTTCGACTTGCTACAGAACATGTCACTGTTTTTCCACTTGCTATAGAACTATGGTATGCCAATGCATTTTCTTCTTCCTAACTCAAAGATAATTAGAATAAAAGTGCATGTTGAAGTCAATGATTTTCCCTTGCTTATGTGGTTGACATTGAAGAAAAACATTTTTTCAGAATATCGTGTAACCACTACTACCAAATCATAACTTCAGCCCACTTATTTCCTCTACGAAGGCCTTCGTAACTTCCTTCTCCACCCACTTGTAATCCACCCAATAAAGTAACTCATCCCATTTACAATGATGAGCTACCTTTCTAATTTCAATAATTGTTGAATACATATTTCCAAGAGCTTGTTGCTACCAATACACTAAAAGTCTTATTGTTGCATGCTTGCTATTGATCTTGTCCAACACACTTCCTTCATGTTCAACATCTAATAATGTGCTACAGGTTCAACGATATGTTTTTATTATCTGTAGCACTTCACAGATCCACCATTGGTACAAAAGAAACAAAAATATCAAGTTTCGAGGAATATATTGGTGCTACTACACAAGAACCAACACCAATAAGTCCCGTGACTACCACACAAGAAATAGCCATAAGGGATTCTGCAGCTAAAAAAAGTTGGCACAACTAGTAAGGGAAAATAAATAGGTGTTGTCACTCAAGAACCAACACCTACAAGCCTTGAGGATACTACACAAGAACCAACCTCAGAAGACCCTATCGTTTTTACAAAAGAACCAACAATAGAGAAATTAATTGAAGAAGCTCCTCATGATAAAGAGACTGATGCCCCACAAGAACTCATAGTCTCTTTTATTGGTATGGTTTTCACCTTTGGCGGTTTTATGGCACACGATTTTTTGGTCCATGGTAACGTGATTCGAGTTAAGGAACTACAGTTGAATTCTAATCCAAGGTTAATGGATTAAGGGTTTTTTGAATGCCATAGGATCCTATATATATTGTATTGTAAAAAATGAAAAAGATGAATAGAATTAGAGGTGCGTCTCTAAAAGATGTTGTTGGTTTTCTTGGTTGGGTTTCTAGGATAAATATCTATGTATATCTATGATTGCAATTGTTTTCTTTTTTGTCTTAAGAATTTGTGTGTGCATTTCATTACTATATAATATTTAAAACTTACATTTGGAAGATAGATACACGGGTATAGGGTTGCATGAGGACACACAACATCTTCAATTGGAGGGAGATTGTTTACACCCAATTCGTCACTTGGTGAGCAAATAAAGGGTGCTTACATGCCCAGTTGGGCTCTGCTAGGCATGACAGCTGTAGAGTAAAAGGTTAGAAAGAGAAACAACAAAGTTATAAACAAAAATCAAACTAAAACAAATTAAAACTATGAGCATATGGAAAAATGAAAAAGAAATACAAATGGACCAATATCACCAATGTATAAGCTGATCTATTGATGAAATCCAAAGGCACAATGAAGAAAGGGGACTTGGGTCCCTTCTTTCTCCAATGGAAGGCTCTTGAGGCCCTCAAAAGCTTGCTCTCCTTACAATGAAAAGATGAAAATGTGGGTGAAAGAAATCCAAGCTTATCCACTCAAGAGAGGGGTGAATAGCTCTATGAAATGCAGCTTATGATGTTTATTGCCAAAGAATGAGTCCTTAGCAATCTCAGCAGCATAACAATACAAATAATTCCTTGAGAAAATGGTGGTTATTCATGGCTTTTTATAGCCTAGCATTGGGTGATAATGTAACCTCTTTAGAGTGTGAAAAGGGGCTCTTTAGGGCTCAATTAGGTCTTTGACCAGTCCACCATGAGGATTGAGCTCGGATTTGGTGTCAAATCGACTTGGGAGCTGATCCATTAGTGGTTGGGAGGCCGACCAATTTCAATAAATGCACCGTTTAGCAGGGGCACGGGTTTTTCGCCCAACAGCCGCGCATTGGGCGCGTATGCGTGCATTGTACGTTGTTGTTACGCGCATGTGCACGCGCACCCAGATTCTGTAAAGCGCCCTTCAATTTTTGGTCACTTGGTATAGTTTTTGACCCTTTTGCAATGCTATGGAATTAATCCTGTGCCATGAATGACTTCAGTCCTGTTTTGACGATGCGAAGTTCTTGTCGCCATGTGTGGACGAAATTTCAGTGATAACAGAGATGACGAGTCATGTTTTTACCATATTTTTCTACCTTCTTTCTCCTATTTTAAAATTCTTTTTGTTTACCTATAACTCTATCTTAAACCTTTTAAATGCTCCAATGCTAAATCTAGGCTCAAGGTGCTTTTCCATTGCATTTCATAGTATTTTATTGGATGCCTAACTAACATTAGGGGAAGTAGTGTATTTTACATTTACTTTGGAAGTAATAGTTCATGTGTGGACAAGTTGTTATAGGATATTTCTTCAAATGTTCATATTTTATGCATCCACGAACTACAACTGTCACATAACTATTGTTACAAATCCTCAATATCCTATTCGCCATATCTTCCTTTTTTTCAGATCTGTGAATCATGGTTGTTGCACATCCTTTGCCACATATCCAAGTCATTATTTCTACCATGTAAATATTGTTGTAGAACCATAACTTATAGTTGTGGGGTTCTCATGATTTCAAGCAATTGAAACATAACTTGCAATGTCACCATAGAATGCATCCTACTAAATATTCTAGTCAATAATTAATGGGAATAAGACAATTACTTGGTTTGAAGAGTTCGATTGAAGATGTTTCTTTCTTTCCAACCCATGTTTCAATGATTAGTTATGTTCTTGCAAGCCACACATCTAAACAGGGCGTATGAAAATCAAGTAGCCATTTTGGTAATGGTTTAATTAAATATGCCACAAATTCAATGCTACAGCCATTTAAGGAAGACAATAAAAGATGAAATTTATGATTTTAATTATTGGAGGGCGGATTTCTACATGCCCACATGTGCAATTCTATTTTTCCATATACCTCCGAGTTACAAATTCATTTGGGTAGCTACAACTCATGTGGATTAGTTAATAATAGATTCCTATAGTTTCCTAATAACCAAATTTGTCCTTGACACTTGGAAAACAACTGCAACAACATCCAAAACAATTTTTCCCATCTCCATGGCTCAACAAATGCATTTATGGATATAGCAGGAATCTTGGAAATGAGTTGTTAAATTTAGAAAAATTGTTGTAATTACTTGGGACCATTTTATCCTCAAGTGGGTTTATATTTATATATCTATTTTAAGAAAGCTCGTGTATAAAAGAGAGTGATATATGTGTTCTTAGGAGAGGACACTTAAAGCACACAATCCAAACTCTCATGGCATAGTGTAAATTCATGGAGATCTGATTTTTCAATTTAAATTACAACTTGCTAGTTTTATGTGCATATGATTTGATTTGGTTCATGCTATTATATTTTAAGCTTGGTGCCTTGTTATGGAGGCAGAGCTCACTCCATGAGAACAAATTCTTGTTTAATAGTCCTTAAATTTAATGTTTGTTTATTTCTTCAATTTTATTTTACATTGTTTCAATTCTGCAATGCCATTTCCTTTCATAGATTACAATTTTCCTTTATGTAAAATCATGTTAGGAAATTAAAGAACGTGGAGCTTGCATATACAATGCACACCATCTCACAAGCGTTAAGATCCTGGCTTGACAATTTAATGAAAATCTCTTTGATTACTCTTGCTACACAATAGTGAGATAAATTAATTCCCCGACACTCTTGCAACATCGTATGCTTCAAAGAAGATACTAATATTTTTGTATGTCGAGAAAATAGTAAATAAGTTGTACTCATGGGTTGAATTCGACAAAGAGAAATAATGAACAATTTCTTTGCTAGAGATAATGGAATTAGAATCTTTACAAGTTCTTCAAATCCATGGGACTAGATGGTTATGTAGGGGTCAAGTGGTTGAAAGACTTATTGCATTGATGCCTACTATTTTGAACTTGTGGAAGAAAGAAAGAAAGAACTCATGATATCATAAGGAAATGATTTTCTCAATTCAATTTTGTCTGAACATGCTTTCTAATTTTGATGGGGTTGAATAATTTAAACAAAAAATTCCAAGAAGATAATGTGGATGTCACATTGTTTGGAATAGCTATTGACCATACATTAAATACTCTTAAAATATATTTTTGTAGGACATATTATTTTGCAGAAGGTGTAGTACATCTTACTAAAGTCTTGAAAGACTCTAAAGATGGTTTCCTTGAAAATGTTGAGAAAGAGGAGACTATCCATAGACATGATTTGTTGTATATTCCAATACATAATGAGAAAATGTCACAACCAATGGCAACTTCCATTGATGGATCCCTCAAGAGTTGCATGCAACTTACAAGAAATTATGTCCCAACATTGGTTTAAAGCTTTGATCTATATTTATATATCTTCCTCTCTTTAATGCAACAAGGTTGTTTAGTCCTTTCCATTATCCGCCAAATATTTATGTGAGAGAAAATAATGCAAAGCATTGGCTTGAAATAATTCTTTTCATTTGTGGAATAAAACATGTAATGAAGGTCAAAGTGTACCATTGCTTGACATTGCACCTTGTAAAATATAACTATATGAATTTGTTTATGTGCTTCATTAAAATGGAGAAAGATTCCTGATGAAAGATGCATGGAAAGTATTTTCTCAAACAAAAGATTAGAATTCTAGGTATCCAAATATATTAAAATTATGGCAAGCAATGCTTGTCATAGCAACAAGCGTTGTTGCATGTGAACAAGGGTTTTCTAAAAAAAAATCGATAAAAGATATAAGGAGAATGAGAGTGTCAATTAACACACTTGCATTAATGTGTGTATCATTAATAGGTCCTGACATATAACATGTGGAGTGACAATGAGTTGATGAGATTTGGCACAACACAAAGGAAATAAGACTATTTGACATGTGATAATTATCAAATTATATGTATTTTCTATTTTGTATAAATTTTATAAGTACGTGTAATTTTCTGATTTTTGTTGTTTTCTACTAAATATTTCAATTTCAACTATGTTTATGCTTGTGATATATGAAACTTTTGTTGGATTACTAAGAGGGGGGGTGAATCAATGATAGATAAATCTAATCCTTTTTAACCATATAATCCAAGTGTTATATCAATGTAGCATTATCATCCAATAACTGCAGAATAAATAAACAATGAACAAATGAACAATCATACACATACACAGTACACTAGTGTTTTACGTGGAAACCCAAAGCGAGAGAAAAACACATAATGTTTTTTCTTATATGTCTTGAAGAATTACATTCATTGGAAGCACCAACTTCCTTTGTTTTCCAGCTGCAACTAGAAGGAGGCTCC